>MU262295.1:0-50000 GCA_020310875.1 Ceratopteris richardii
ATTTACATTTTGGTGAATCATCGCGACAGTGCATCATCATCAAGACAAGGCATCACCATCGGGATTGGTTCACGCCATCGTGACAAGACGAAACCATAGCAAAGGCTTATGCCATCATGAGGGTTCGTGACCATTGCAACGGGCCAAGACCATCGTGATGACTCGGATACACCATCGTGACGATCATCCCGACCTATTCCATTGCGTTTGGTTCATACCATCACGATGCATCGAGACCATCATGTTCTTTGGACCATCTCAATTGGCCCACGCCATCGCGACGACTCACCTGACCTTTGACCATCGTGACTGGCTTGTGCCCATCGCGAGGACTACAAACCATAATGCCTTGACTATCGCATCGCTTTCACTATAGACCATCGCGATGACACTCAATTGTAGACCATTGTGACGATCATCCACATCATCGGGATTGGTTTATGTCATCCTAACACGATGATTGCCATTGAAACATGATCATTGCATGCGATTTCAATGGTTCAATACCATTCCATGACAACCCGTAAGTTACACACCATCGTGATGATCCCCCACCACCTCATCGTAATGAGAACTGAGCCATCGTTATTGTATCACACGATCGTGATTGGATAAGACCATTGCAATGGTTCATCCCCATTGTGATTGTGTCAGAACAATGCGACGGTTTGCTTGAAACACAAATTTAAGGCTTGATTTTTTAGCAAATTTAAGGCCAATTGGGTGTTTTTTAATTAAATTGTGCATTGGTGAAAACACTAGCATATGTTTGGAGAAGTCCCATTTGCTCATCAACAAAAGTTTGATCTAAACTTGATTTTTTTACAGGTTTTTAAGAGAATCCAAGGCAAGGCAAAGTGCAAGGCAAGGAAAAGCTTGGGAAGCACATTTTCTTGGACATAAGAGCAATCAACGAGGCAGCACCACTTGAGATTGGAAGAACTCTCAATCCCCTCTGTCAATTGCTAGTTTAGGCTAAGTGCAAGTAGTGTTATTGATTGAATTAGGATCATGATAGGCATGATTCAAGGTACAAGAAATGTTAATCACTCAAGTTCAAGCTCAAAGGATTTAAATTTAATGGGGCCACAACTTAAAACACGAAACAAAAGAACACCTCTTGACGTACATAATTGGACAAGAAAAAGAGATTGAGAAGAGTAAAGAGACCAAGTAACTAAGAACAAATAAGTTTTGTGATGACTAATCACATCGAGTGCTAGAGGGAAATCAATTCATGAACCTTAGATCAGGGAAGCAAATAAGAAAGGCCGATCGACATAAGCTGATCGACATAAGCCAATCGACATAATGTTAGGTCATCTGAATCGAGTGTTAGAACCACAACACGATCTTGGGCCCAACAACTTTGTGGTTACCCTTACAAACTGAGCTCAAAGACAAGCGAGTCGGAGATGTCTTATAACATGGAGAGACCAGAAAGCATGACAAATTTAGCCTACCTAGAAAGAGGGGAACAATGTAGATAATTAGGGAATAATGTAGATTATTTCCAATCAACCTAACTACACTAATGAATTCGGAGTAGTGATTCCAAAAGCAGAGAGAAGTGATTTCGAACAGGAACCGTTAGATGGTGAGCCTAGGACACCAAGGGAGTCTCGGGGTCAATCTCTACGGTATTCCTGAAAAATAGGAAATATCACCATTGAGTGTCTGATTCATTCCAATAGCATATTTTGCTTGTTTCTTATACTTTTGTGCGTTCTATACTCTCAACCTTATGTGTATCACTCCCATAAAAGGATTTTTTCTAATTGTAATCACGTTGGTCTCTATGAGAATTTGAAGTTCATTGTCTCATCCAAAGATGGTAAGTTTTTTGAGCTAGTCGATGCGCAAACCTATCTATTTTGTATCGACTCCTCCTTGATGCTCCAAAGTACATAGTGCATTTTATTGCACTTATCGCATGCCTATAAAGTCTGTTTGAGTCTCCATAAGCTCAAGGGCCGGCCTCCTTGAGCCGGTTGGCTGGACCAACTTGATCGCTTCGCAAATCACTTTTCTACATCCTACAAACTTCTCTAAGCTCTTTCAATAGCAATGGTATAAGGATGAATCCAAACTTTGCAGAAGAGGTAAAACATGAATTGGACCGTCTAATTTAGGTTTGGTACATTATTCCTATAGAGAATCCGGAGTGAGTTTTGTCCATTGTGATTGTATTGAAGAAAATATTAAGTTTTGGATTTGTATGGACTATCAGAAGTTCAATGCCACTACGATTCGAGATCCTTTCCCACTGCCCTCTCTAGACAGTATGTTAGATGAAGTTGCAGGGCGAGAGATGTATTCATTTCTAGAATAGCTTAATTCATGATTCCTTTCTTAATGATCTTCACAAATGTATCTGATTGGCAAGTAGTATCTCAAAATTTGTTATGTTCCCTTTATATACATTCACGAAAGTTATTCGTTATTTTTTTCTTTATAGATGTTTTCCATATTTTACAAGTAATGATCTTAAGAAGGGTTATATATGCATAATTAATATATTAATGCCTAATGATTGCATTCTTCCATGGTCTCAAATTTCAATGCAAGATAGATATTAACACTTTTTTGATAAAAACCTCTCTCTCTCTCTCTCTCTCTCTCTCTCTCTCTCTCCCCCCCCCCCCCCTCCCCCCCCTTTCTTAGACTTGGCACGCTTAAAGATTGACTTCATTATTAAGAAGGAATTTTCATGCGCTTTGTGACATTATTTAGTATCTAATTTAAGTCTCTTGAGTTTTCAGTTCAAAACATACCATGATGGGTAGCTTGTAAAATAAACTCATCTTTAGAATACGCAAGGTGTTTTCAAGTTTCATGCTTTTCTATTTTAATGTTTCACAAGAATAGATAAAAAATGAGATGTGGATAAAGTGGGCAACAAACATACTATATTTTATTGGTAAATAGGAGACGAGAGATTCCATCAAAACATATTACTAACCAAAAAAATTTGTCAAATCCTAGCCATGGTGTGAGCATTATTACATACTACTTACATAAGTACATCTCAGATCCTCGAAGTTGCAGCATTCCATATTCCATATTTAGCTCTAATTTTGTTTCTCTAACACTTGGGATATCACTTATGTAGAAACTAGAAAGTAGTAGTTTTTATATCTCAAGCCATCTATTTTCTCTGCTCTCTATCATTCACATTGATCGACCTAGTGCTATGTGGGATTCTCCTATGCTTTGAAAGCATAGAAACATATCAAGAATTTTCCTTTTATGTATTGCTTATGTATTACTAGTTTGTATGAGTGGCAATATCATGAAAACAATAGGATATGCATCGTTCAATTAATTCGCAATAGTTTTGTTGTTGTTCCAAGGAGTCAAAGCATGGGTCCAATTCTATAACACAATCTTTCGAATAATAGTTGAACAAACAAATAAGTTTCAGTCTTGGGTAAAACAGAATGAACTCCCAAAAAACTACTATTAATACTGGACATAATCTAGATGATGTAATACATATACATAGGGCTCCGTTTCAAGTTTCCTTGCGGAATTAATATTTCCACAACTTTCATGGGCTTTTTTATTCAAAGATAAGAACTAACATGTTTTATATCCAAACATATCATGGGGACTAGTAAATATATGAAGTTGCTAAAGATTCACTTCATTCAATGCATGGGCCATAATAGTTTTGGTTAAGAATGTGTAAACACTCATATTATCAGAAGCCAAAGTCCTTTAAATATATGATTGGAATTAAGACATGATGCCTGCTTCATTGTGATTGAGCCATGCATGGATTGAAAGAAAATTCATATAATACTCGTTATTTATCCTTGTATCAAACATAACTTGAAAAAAAATATCCAATAAGCATTCATATTCTGTCATGTTACAATCCATATGCAAGAAATGCAATTAAGAATATGACACTAGTAAAAGTGAGTTGAATTCTACCCATGGTGCCAACAATATACAATGCAATTTAAAAGCACATGTCAAGTCTAGGAATCAACCTTTCTAGCAATATTCAAATGAACATGGGTAAAGGTAATGAAGTACCAAAAAAATTACTATCAATATTGGACCACAAGATAGGTGATACAAGAGTAGAAGCAAATCTCTGATATGAATCAAGAAGACCATTGAGAATAATCTGCACAAGTGAACTATCAGACAAGACTCCATCAACAGAAATCGACTGTTCCTTCAAATCTTTGATCTTTGTTAGAAAATTATCCATGGAATCTCCTTTATTCATATGCTTACTCTCAAATTATTTTCGGAGGTAAGCAACATGAGCCTCATTCCTTGCCTGATATAAATGGTAAGTGTATCCCTAGCATTCTTAGCCGTTCTGCAAGAGCGAATACGAGGAATAATAGCATATTTGACAGACAAGGCTATCATTGCATGTGCATGAGCATCTCTTCCATCCCAACAAATTTGCTCTACAGTAGGTGCAACATGAACCGCAACATGAACAGGAACATGAAGAATATCATCATCTTAAACTCCCTCTGCATCACCTTCAACAACTGTATTTGCAGGTGTAATAGGACGTTTTGCAATATCCTGCACAATAATCCATAGTCCTTTTGCAACCAATACATGATGCATCATATAAGCCCATAATGGGTAATTGGTACCATCCAGCTTATCCTCAATAGCCAACATAGAAAATACACCACTTCTATTAGCCCTGGCCACTAACTAAAATACCATGATGCAGAAAATTGACTCTATCTCAAAAAGTTGAACAAAACTACACTATCGAGTTTTTCTAAGCTTGTAATAGACTTGGAGATGCTTATACCAGCAAATTGAAACCTGTATATATGTTTGGCATAAAAAGACAAAATTTCATGCACACGCACTATGATAGTGCATTCGAAGGATGAAACGAGCTCAGATTAATTTTGGCACCACAAAGTGAAGCAATTTGATCTTGTAATCACCTTGAATATGCTCTTCAAAATTCGTGCGATTATGAGACTGTGTTCGGAGCGGTGTCAGCAATGCCCTAGATGAAGTGGCGACTTGCTCTGATACCAATTGTTAGAGTATGAGGTTTGCAGAAGCGTACGAATAGCACAAGGAAGAAGAAGAAGCTTGGAGCACAACACACAATACTGAATGTATTACCACTAGAATGTACAAAGACAAGTGACTCGTTAGGGTCATAGGCGTATATACAAGGTGGGGGGGGGGGGGAACCTCTGAAAGAGGGAAAAAAGTGCCCCGATGGTGCTAGAGTGTTCATACATATAACTACCTAAATATATCAACAAAATTAAAATTGAAGTGGTAGGTATGACTTGGTACAATAATAAGTAAAGAAGATGCATAAAAGATAAGAATGTACTCACAAGAATTAACAAGATTATGTGTAGGAGATGAAGGGCAATATCAAAAGAACCTCTAAGTCTGCAAAAAAAATAAGCACAAATAGCTCCAAGCCTTGCTGTAAGAAGAAAACCTACCACAAGCTTGAGAAATAGCTTGTAGACGTGATGTGTAAGAGTGCCTATCGATTCGTTCTTTTATAACCATCAAAACCCCAATGAAAAAATACTCCTACCGTAATTTTCAACCCTAATTACAAAAAGGCATATATGTGGCTTTTTATTTTTTTGATTTAGCTATTCATATGGCATTTTAGATGGTTTGATCTTCGCCATTGAATTATATGATTTTTGATATTTAGATCATGAGTGTTGGATTAAAATTAATTGAAAAGAAACTTTTGATAAAAATTTAGGGTTTGACTTTTGATGAGGTTCTAGGTCTCAGATGGGTGCATATCATATATCATTGAAAAGCTCTTGATGAGTATATTAAGATTATGTAATAATTTTTTCGACAATCTTTGATTATATTTTGACTATCTCCAAAATTAGGGTTTGCTAGAATTTTGGCTATTTTGACATTGTTTTCCAACAAGACATATTAGTTTAATGAAAATCCAACTCTAATTCTTCATATCATTCATGGTTGCCCATTTTTTTAGGAATGACAAGTAGATACTCAAGTACATATATATCAACTGAAACTTTTGATTTTCACATAGTTAACTTTATATATGCATTTTGAATCCCCAAAATTAGTGCATGCAAGAGTAATTGATAACAACTTATGATTTTTGTAAAAAGGCTTGAGCATTTGGATGCAAGACACATGAGATAGTGCAATCAACTAGAAGTACTTGAATGCATTGAAGATCATAAATTAAAGCTCAATTTGTTACCTTTCTAAAAACATCCAATCATTGTAAGGTTGTGAATTCCATATACATGCAGAATTGCATCCATCTTAATAATGTCAATGGTTTGAATGGATAGCTCTGTTTCAAAGTTCTTCATGCCACTTGGAAATATTTTTTGAATAATATTTTTTCTATTCATCAAGTAGGTAGGGGAATTTTTCCAATGCATATGCCTATTAAACATCAAGAGTAGTAGGATAATGAAGTTTAATAATTGATTTGATAATGATCATTAAAAAAATTAATTCCGTGTTGGTTTCATCTTATGTTTATAGCAATTTCTATATGAAAAATCTATGCATGATTTAGCATGTGCAGTACATGATTCTCAGGCTTTGTTAGATGCAAAGCAATGGCATGCACACTTTGGTCATCTGAATTTTGCTAGTTTGCTATGCCTGTAGAAATCTCAAACAGTGTCTTGGTTGCCCAAACTTGAGGCACCTAGTAAACATGTATGTGAAGGCTGTATTTTGGGAAATGGAGTCGTTGAACGGAAGAACACGTCACTCATGGAGATGGTAAGATGTATGGTCAAGAGTCAGGCTTTACCACAGTTTCTGGTTTGAGGTTGTAATGTGTGCAAAGGAGGTTCACAATCAAAGGGCAGTCGAGCCAAAGTTTTCTATGCAAGTAGAGGCAAAGGCAAAAGAGGTGGGCAAAACTCCCAAGGCAAAGGGAGAGGAAGGACAAACTCAAACTCAAGCAACCACTAAGGCTCCAACCAAAGCTATGGATCAAGAGAAAGAGGAAGGAGTAGAGGAAGAGGAGGAAGATCGCATGGAAGAGAAGCATCCAATGGAGAATGCTACAATTGTGGAAAATCGGGCCATTATGCAAGAGATTGTTAGTCCAAAGGAGGAGGAAATCAAGGATACAAAAGGAACTAAGGTAATTATGCGAGTACTTCAATAAATTCAAAAAATCAGAACTTGCTTATGATGTATGGGTCAAGTGAATTGAGACACAAGTTGGATCGGAAGGCAAATAGGTGTATATTTTTTGGATATTCTTCATAGCAAAAGGGTTTTAGATGCTATAATCCTTGCATCAAAGAGCTTTATTAAGGTCTTTATATATAATCCTCAACAAATTTTGAAGACTTAGATAAGGAGCATTTAGTATGCAAGCTTGTAAATGCTCTCTATGGTTTGCAACAAGCATCAAGGCCTTGGTATGAAAAGATTCATCTATATCTTTTGTCTATTGGTTTTAAAAGCTCAAAAGTTGCTCCTACTCTCGATGTTAAGTAAGAGATAATTGTTTTGATCATAATCATCATTTATGTTGATGTTATGATTATAAGAAGTCCTAAGAACTCATCTTCAATTTTAAGTCAAAATTTAAGAAAGTATTTGATGTTAATGATCTTCGTGTTTTACGTTGTTATCTTTGCATTGAATTCATATTCAAGAATGATTGTATCTAAGAAAGTATTTGATGTTAATGATCTTCGTGTTTTACGTTGTTATCTTTGCATTGAATTCATATTCAAGAATGATTGTATCTATATGACACAATAAAACTATATTGAAAAACCTTTAGGAAGGTTTGAAATGCCAAATTCTAAAGCTATGCAAATAACCATGGATGTTAAAGTATCATCACAAGCACATGTAGATTCAAAACCTTTTGATGCTACACTATGTAGTCTAGGCTATTGGATGCTTGATATATCTATATGATAAGCAATATCTCAAGTATAAAGATTCATGTGTTCCTAAAAATTTATTGGAAAACTATTGAGTTTTTAAATATTTGAAAGGAGCTATAAATTATGCAATGATATTTCCAAAGTCATCGCATTTTGTACTTCCAACTTTTGCAGATTTTGATTGGGCATGTGACAAAGACACCAGAAAAAGTACAAAAGGCTATTGTTTTTATGTTGGAAAATGTCTTTCTAAAAACAACCAACAGTGGCTACATCTCAAAGTGAAGTAGAGTATAATCACCTTTACAACTAGACTTGAAGCTAGTTATCTTGATGTTTATGTTCATCTTCTTATGCATATCTATTTAGATAGTCAAAGTGTTATTGCTATTACAAAGAATCTTGTTCATCATGCAAGGACTAAGCATATTGAAGTTCATTATCATTATATTCGTAAGTATCTAAAAAGCACATTAAGTTTATATATGTACTTGCAAGTGAGAAAGTGGCAGATATTTTTATCAAAGCATTATCCAAAGATGAACTTCAAAAGTTACGCAAATTATTGAAGCTTATGGCATTATGACATTGAGGGAGGGATTGTTGGAAAACAAGGTCAGAATAACCAAAATTCTAACCAACCATAGTTTTCGAGATCATCAAAATTTGATCTAAGATAATAAAAAAAATTCTTGCATAATCTTGAAGTACTCATCGAGAGCTTTCAACTGATATATGCTATGCACCTATGTGAGACCTAACACTTAAAAAAAAGTCGAACCCTAATATCTGATCAAAAGTTGCTTTTCACTTAATTTTAATCCAATGATCATGATTTGTATATCAAAAAGCAAATAATTCAATGGCCAAGATCAAAGTGACCCAAAGCTCATATGAAAAGTTAAATCGAAAACACAATTTGGTGTCGAAAATCGTGGGAGGAGGGCTTTTTAGCTTATCTGAGTATTTTTTTGATTGCGGTTTTGATGATTATAAAAGGACCAGCCCATGGATGCTGTTACACATCAACTCTACAAGCTATTTCTCAACCTTGTGCTAGGGTTTCATCTAGAAGCAAACCTTGGATCTCTTTGTGCTGATTTTGCTGCAAACTTGAGGTTTTTTGGTGCTGCCCTGCATCTCCTACACATAATCCTGCTGATTCTTGTAAGTAGCTGCTTATTTTCTGTTCATTCTTTAGTTGCTGTTGTACCAGGTCATACATCAGAGGAGTCCAATTTCTGCTAGGTGTCGCTTCTGGCCTGTTTATACACAGTCAACCACTTCCATATTTGCACATATCCTCTTACACACACTCCTAGGCACTTTGCCCTACATTTTGTACCTAAAACCCTTTTCTTTCAGCCTATTTGAGATGTGTACTCCTCTCTCATTATTTGGTCAAGATGTGTATGTGCTAAGGTTACAAGTATTGGAAAGATCTTGGAATTTTTTGTGATTCATTATTTGGACCTACCTCACTTCCAACACGTCCAAGGCCATTAACATCCAATTACAAAACACTGTTAAAGCTTGATAGAAGAAACATCAAGATGTCTCATAACAAAACATAAGGTTAATTGGTTATGGCTCTGTGTGTGTGTGTGTGCACATGCATGTGTTTGTGTCCGTCTGTGTTTGTGCATGACCATGTGCACACGTTTGCATTGCAAGCACACGGCTGCAGGCATGCACACACATAGTTTTTTAATTAGTTGCAGGCGCGAGACACATTGAAAATCATAATATTCCACTCCCTCTTATAATGAGTTTTCCTTGCCCAAATGATGGCAAACACCAGAATATATCAAATATGCAAATAATATATATTACCAGGAGGGCAGGATGAAAACTACAAGCTCATTTCCTACAATTTTTTTACATGTACAAAAGCTACAGCATGACCACATCAGATACTCAGATTATGGAGTTGGAAACGTACTTGAGACCACGATAGTCGATGCATTTTGATGATTGGTCCTCGTTGCCTGAATCATAGTTAAACCAAAATATATCCAGATGGATGTTATATGAGCAACATAAACGATAATACTCTTTTATGATTGGATGAAAACTACAAGCCCATTTCTTAGAGAGAATCTAACTACGTGTACAAGCGCAACACATGGCCACATCAAACAATCAAATTATGGGGTGGTAAATTTTTCTTGAATGCATACTAATTCACAATTGCTGTAGTCTTATGCAATTTACGTAACATGAAAATTCTGAATCCCATTGATGGCTTGTCAATTTTCTACAAGTAATACCAACTAACTGCCCAATTATGCAAATTAAGGTTCTCGACGGACTGAACAAGAAAATTAGCCATTATTACTGCCAGAACGTAATGAATAGATGCCGTAGTTCAGAGCTTGTGAAAGTCACCCTGCATTTAGAGACTCTCAATGAGCTTTTACTCACAATTTTAAATATCTGCTGAGAGACTTGTTTGTTTGTATTCGATTTTCCTAGCCAGGCTGCAATCATTTGTACAAGTGGCAACAATAAATGCTAATAATAACAAACACTGCTCTTTCACAGCAAATGAAGTTTATGTTCCATAATGTCTCAAAGGTACAAGACCTGACTGGGTTGCAATGTAAAATTCCTTTGGAGGGGTGCACAGGCTGTACACGTGCCTTTCTAGGTGTCCAACCTAACCTTCAGGTCGTTATCCCAATCTTGTAGGTGGTTTTTTGGGTCAGTTACCCCTGCTCAGTGGATACAAGGGTCCCATGGTATTAAATGCCCATTCATCTAGTATAGTTGCACTATTAAGCCAGCAGAGTAGTCCATAAGGATGAACTCTTTTATGTCAAGGTCCACAAAATGCGACATTAAAACGAACAGTTTCCTACTGGACTTTTATCTATGCTCAGTGATAACAAAAATTCTGACACAAACAACACGGCGATGTCAAAGAGATACTTAGTATAGGTTTACAACATTTAGTGTCTTGTCTACAACTCTTCAAAGACAACTGTTGTAACCATTGAATACCAAAACACAGTATCATCATTTTGGCGAACAAATCATGTTTGCCTCGCATGCAGCAGATATAGCAGATAGCCACCACAATTGTGGACGTAAATTAAACTAGTAATAAAAAATTATACTGAAAATTCGTCCTTGCAACTAATCTGAATTATTGAGAAAATATGGAATTTTGCTGGACAATGTGGAATGAAATTATAAATACATCAGAAATTTGGAACCTAAAATCCCTGAGACTGCCCTTTATTACAAGCTGACCTGTGATTCATATGCCTGCTGCTGAGCAAGTTTTCCTCAGTTGATGACATCCACAATTACCCTCCTTGATTTGACTGGAGCCCACTTCCACCTCTTATAATATCCTGCTTGAATGAGCGTCAGAGTGAGAACAAAGATGACTTTGAATCCCATCTACACAGCAACAACAGCAATGTCAGAAAGCAATACTTCGAAATCATTGAATCCACTAAAACCCATTGGTTATAAATATAAGTTTAGGCCTACTAATTTTCTTTCCTCCATCTCTGGCTCTGTAGCCCAAGACAAGAAAGTAACTATCCTTGGCCATCTACAGAAAATATACAATATCAAATGATTTCAGTTGTGGATCTGTTTTTTTCTTTTGAAATACAGTACAACCTTTTGGAATATTCTAAAGATCCATGTCTGTATATACATGACAAGAGCATGCACCTTCAGGTTATGTCTGTCACATGTAAGGAGCTTCAACTCGTTAAAGAACAACAGAATCATATGAGATCAATGCAAAAAAGGATATGCTCAGTTGTACTACCTTTCATGAGAAAACAACATTTTACATTGTCTAGCTAGAAAAGCATTTTTTTATGCATCCCCCACTTGAATTTAAGTACAAACAAAGTACATGCAAAGATAAGGCCATTTCAAGATAACAACTTCAAAATACTACTATGAAGGGATTGTGTGAACAGCTGTAGAACAAAGAATAAACCTAGAAAAGTCCAATTTCACTAAGAAATGAGAAGTGATGCAATCATCAGCTCATGGCAGTAGATAACAGGCCATAGTTTCCAAATATGGCAAAAGTATGAAAAAACTTCTCAAATATCAAATCCGATATCATATCTCTGCGTTATGAAATAACTAACAAAAATGCATACTCTCAATGCACAAAAGCACATATAATTTAGAGTTTCATGCCGGATTTCAATAACCGAACATTTTTTTAAAGAATAGAAAAGGAGAAAAGAAAGGGAAAAAGAAGTTTTTTTCCCATGTTACCACAAACATGATATACTCCAATGTGATGTTACTTTGTATTTAGGGATATTATTCAACTCTTACTTCAGTACACTTCATCATCAATAGAGAGAGCTATTCCATCCATCCATCTTCTCCCCATCTTGCTACGTTTGTGATCCTTGTGTGTGTTTCCTGTGTGTCTATCACACTTACTACATACACCTAACAGTGGTAACATAGCCAGTTGAGCTCCTTCTCAAGTTCCCCTTTTTTGCGTCCAAACACACACACACTTTTAGACAGTGCAAATTGGCTTCGAAGAGTAGAACATTAATTTTGAGTAGCTAGAAAGCATTTCCACATGTCGCACTAGGGTTTTACCCCCATTTCGAAGCCATTCACTCAATCAGAAATGCCATCAAAGCGATGAATTGTGACTTGAAATTTCAGCATTCATTCAACTTCCATTGAAGTAAAGATCTTGTCATATTCTTGTTCTTTAGTCAAATTGCGGACAACAATGACTTGTTTGGCATGGTTCAAGCTGAAGATAAACTTTATGGGCCATCTATCCAATGTGCTCTTACATGATGAACCATGTTCTTGTTGCAAAAAAACTATGAAACATAGTGGAAACTATAGATCGAAGACCCCTTGGTACTACTTCGTGGTTTAGTGTCACAGATGGAGCTACTTCTTCAAGTACAAAGGTTATTGCCTTTCAACCTACACAGGAGTAACTTAGATGGGATGGCAAAGATGCTCGAGCTCATGCATTGATTGCACTTTCTATGAAGCATGGTATAGTTCCACACATTTGGTCATGTTCTACATCACGATGGTCATGGGATACTCTTGCTTGTTTGTATGCCATGCGTAATGAAGCACATGTTGCATAATTTAAGAAAAAAATTTGAGGATGTATGTATGGCTGAAAATGAGTAAATGAATGTGTATGTGACACACCTCAAAGACTTGAAAGAGCAATTGGCAAACATAGATGAGACTATTCTAGATTCGTCACTCATCTCTACATTGTTGAAAGAATTCCCAGAATCTTTTTAAAGCTTTGCCACTGCACTCTATTTGGTTGCAAACGAAAATCCAAATATGTATGCATTTGATGAGGTTGTCTCTTATTTTGCAAGAAGTGCAATCTAGAGTGAATAGGAGTGGTTTGATTGAGGGAACACAAGCACTTGCTATCTCACAAAAAGGGAAAAGCAAGTATGACATCAAAACCAAAACCTAAACCTTCCTTTTCCACTCATTCCTCTAATGATGCTTGTTTGAAGAAGAAGAAGAAGAGATGCAAATATTGTGAAAGGTTGGTCATAGTATTGATGAGTGTAAAAGCTTGCCAAGTGCAATGAAAAGAAGAAGGAATCCAACATGTGTATTGCTGAAAATTCTTGAAATGCAAACAATGATGAAATCAACATGGCCCAAGATTTTTGGGCATGTGTTGTTACATGTCATTATGATGCATCATTGCATTCTAAATGTATGGTTGTGAGGGAGGCTGATTCGGATTGGTTCTTTGATAGTGGTGCTTCAAAGCAAAGCACCTTCTTGACAAGTTTTGGATGGAAATGGTCATGTGTGCAAACTATGTGTTGAATCATTACTGTACACAAACATTGAGAATCATCACTCCTTGTGAAGCTTGGAGAGAGTGTAAAAATAAAACACTCCTTGAAATGGCATGATGTATGGTTAAACGAAAGTACCTTTCTGATAAGTTTTGGATGGAAGCGGTCATGTGTGCAAACTATGTGTGGAATCACTACCCTGCAAAAACATTGAGAGTCATCAATCCTTATGAAGCTTCGAATGGGCATAAACCTATGGTTAGTCATATGTGCATGTTTGGTTGTTTGGCATATTCTCTTATGTCATCACAACAATATCACAAACTTGATGACAAGGCAAAGAAATGTATATTTGTTAGCTATAAACTTATAGTGTTGAAAATAAAGGATATCGTTTGTACCATCCATTGATGGACATAATTATAATGAGTCGAGACGTGGTATTTTCTGAAAATTCAGTTGTTCCTCTACTTGAATGCAAAAAAACAGCCAACAATTAGATCACAAGATGTGTTTGATACACTCATAAATTTGTTCCAAAGTGGTGCGCTTGACTATGGACATGCACAGCAATCAAATGAGGTTCAAAGGGCTGAAAATACAAAGAATTTCCAACCATACATGGTTGGAACTACTGGAAATTTCCAACCACATATGGCTGAATATTTGCATCAAAATATGGCTAAAAATGAGCATGAAATTCAACCCATATATAATATACATGTTCATCATGCATTACATAATGAATGCATGTCTATAAAGAGTGCACAAGCTATGTCAAACTGTTTGAAACGAACTTTCCAAGACTGCAAATTGAGAGCACCTTTACTCGGTAGAACAAAATAGAGCTTTCTCCATGCATAAAGTGGATAATTTTTTTATTGCTATAGCATATAATGAAGAGCCACTTACTTTTGAAGATGCATGTGATGATCAACATTGGATGAGTGCTATGCAATCAGAAATGGATTCAATACATAGGAATGATACTTGAGAGTTATGTGAATTATAAAAACGAAAAAATATCATTGGTACGAAGTGGGTTTACAAGATTAAGAGAAAATCAAATAGTAGCATTGATCGCTATAAAACTAAATTGATTGCCAAAGGATATGTGCAACAATATGGCATTGACTATGAGGATACTTTTGCACCTACTTTATGCATGACTACCATTCATATTGTGGTTGCATTGGCTACCCAAGGAGGTTGGAAAGTATATCAATAGGACATAAAAACAACTTTCTTGAATGGTGATTTGCCAAAAGAGGTTTATGTGAAGCAACCTCGTGGATCTGCCATGAAAGCGCAAGAGCATATAGTTTTCGTTTGCATAAGTCTTGTATGATCTCAAGCAAGCTCCACGTGCATGGTATGACAAAATCCATAAGTGCTTTGCTCTTAGTCTCACATCTAGTCCCATTGAAAGCACAACCTATGTAGTATGTATGCAAAGATAGGGCCTATCTTACAGTGCATGTTCCTTGTGTTGATGGGATACTCTTCACGGGGTGAGTGATGCAAAACTTGACATCCTTATGGACGACTTGCAACATACTTTTGATGTTACTTATCTTGGACTTTTGTGCTACTATCTTGGCATCTTATTTGTATCCATTGAGGGGAGAATCATTATGTATCAAGTGAAATATGTTGAAAAAATACTTCAACATTTGACTTTGATTGCAAGCCAATTTCCACACCAGTGGAGAAATGATTTAGGTTCTCAGTTGAGGATTCTAGAGATAGACATGAAAATGATGGAGACGTTTGAATCTCATGCCATTATGACATTGAGGGGGGGATTGTTGGAAACAATGTCAAAATGCTCAAAAGTGCCAAAAATTGCTTTTAATTTTTTACATGTATGCAATGCATTGCAAACGTATACTTAACGTAACGTTTGTTGACATTTGGATCACGTAAATGCACGTACACAGAGGATAGTACAGAAACAAAATCACACAAAAATACTCAGAGAATAGAAAGAGAGAAGAGACTTGACAATAGATTGGGTATAATCTCCCCTCACATACTTTGATGGACGAGTCTATCAGAGCATGTGCATTTATAGGTATTTTGGTATTACGTCTTGAATAGAAGATACATGAGAGCAACACTTTGAGAAGAGTGCTTTTTACAAAAATCTGCTTTATTTACAAAGTTGTAATCTACTATTTTTACAAAAACGTCGCTTTCTAAAGCGATCTATTGTTTTTACAGAAAATAACTGAAATACTATCTTTTAAATATTCTTCTAAATATCTCCAAAAATATTTGAATAACCCTCATGAATCTTCACCTGCTAAATCAAAACACAAAACATATTAAAACCCTCAAGGCATTAGAATCCATTTAACATTCCATTATTCCATAAAGTATAACATGTGTCCTAGTTGACGAGCAATTGACCTCAATTGATAACAATAAAATAGACATGGATGGCTAGTCAGATGTCCAATCATTGATCAATCATAAGCATATTCCATGTAAAAACACATACATGGAACTGGAATACTGAAATTTAATGTGATTGTGAATGATAAACAGAAATCAAATGGTCATGTGGAGTTTGTGATGTCTTATGAATCCATTGAGATTCTTCAAGTGAGTGATTTTTATATTTAACCAAATATCTATGATATTAATTACTTGTGTGTGTAGTAGTAACATCATAATCAATTATTTTCTTTGGAATTAAAATTTTAGTATCCTCTTCAAGTAAAGGAGGGTCATCTAAAATAGGAGTGAGTGGTAATGTTCCTTTAAATTGTTTCAATAAACTTATATGAAAAGAAGTATGTATATTCCAATGAGAAGATATATCTAATCTAAAAGCATTCTCATTAATTTTTTGAATAGTACGAAAAGTTCCATAATAATGTGGTGCAAGTTTAACCTTAGGATGTTGTGAAATATTTTTCAAACGTCTTTTAATTATTTGTAACCATACAAAATTATTTTCATTAAATTCTTTAACTACTCGTTTCTTATTAACATTACCCATGTAATGTTCTTGACTCTTTTTAATGTGCTCATGAACTTCATGAAGCGTAGAAATATGATCTTGTGCAAAAGCATTAGCCATAGGTATGTCAGTTTGAGTGAGAATCAGGGGAATGGGAAGCTTTTTACCATACAAAATTTCATATCGTGCACATCTAGTAGTGGTATGTGTTGTGTTATTATATGAAAATTGTAGTAAAGGGAGTTTCTCATCCCAATTACTTGTACTATCTAAAGAATAACAATGTAATAGATCTAAAATAGTACTATTTGTAGCTTCACTTTGCCCATTACTTTCAGGATGAAATGTAGAGCTAAATTCTATTCAAGAACCTAAATTTTGAAATAATGCAACCCAAACAACATCTCGATATGAAAGAATAAATTTTGGAAACCATGATATGGAAAAATACATTTAATAAATAACTTAGAAACTTGAGGTGCAAAAAGAGTCTTTGTTGAAGGAATGAAAAATGCTTGTTTAGTAAATCTATTAGCAATTGTCCAAATCATATCATTATATGATCAAGTTGTAAGAAGACCAATAATAAAATCCATAGAAATTTGTTCCCATGTTCTAGTAGGTATAGGAAGTGGCATTAATAATCCAAATGCTTTACCATGATGTCGTTTCACACGTTGACATACAATGCAATGGGAAACATACTCTGTAATATCCTTTTCCATATTTTTGGCCAAAAGAAAAATTCTTTACATGTAGAAATAGTACTTTGTATGCCCCTATGACCTATATACGGTGGTTTGTGCATCTCTTTCATAACGAATTCTTTAAAACCTTGTGTAATGCATAACTTGTGTTCAAAATACAAGAATCCATTATGAAAAGTAGAGTGATCCTCACTAAATGTTGGAGAATTATTGAAAGCATTCCATGTTTATGAAAAATACAAATCAGACACATAAGTAGGAATCATGTCATGAAATGAATAAATATGAACACCAAAATTATTATTTATTGAAATAATAGTTATTTGTGGGTAGCGAAAACCACTAAGAGCATGAGCTACAACATTAGCTTTGCCAGGTTGATATTGAATCGTAGGCTAAAAATTTTGTATGAATGAAGCCAATTTAATGTGTCGATTAGAAATCAATGGTTGATTTCCTAAATGCTTAATAGCTTATTGCTCTATTTTGATTATAACTTCTAAACCCATGAGATAATGTTTCCAAATTTTTAAAGCATGCACAACAACGAAAAGTTCCTTATCATATGTACTATACTTCTTTTTAGAAGGTTTAAGTTTTCTACTTTTAAATGCAATGGGATGATCATTTTGCATTAATACAACACATATACCTGAACCAATGGCATATGTAACTACATGGAAAGGTTGTGCAAAATCAGGTAATTGCAAAACAGGTGCATGAGAAAGTGCATGTTTGAGTTTTTCAAAAGATTGTTGTTGTACTAATCCCCATGCTGGAATTGTGGTAAACATGGACACTTTGAATGTGATTGCACGTTGAAGAATCAAAATAACAGAAGGTAGAAAAACAACTATGCATCCACAAGTGCAGATGATTCTGAGAAGTTGTTCATGGTTCAACATCACATGATGAATACGATGTCTGTTGGTATTTCAAAATCAAATAATAATGTCTGGTATGTTGATTCAGGTGCTTCAAATCAAATGACCATTCATGAAGAATGGTTTAGTAGTTTGCAGAAAATGCCAGTTCCTGGATATGTTGAAATAGGTGATGATACATCGCATCCTATTGAGCATACAGGAAACATAACATTTCCTATGGAGGAGGGGAAGGTAAAACATCTTGCTGATGTGTTGCATGTTCCAAATATAACAAAGAATCTGGTTTCTGTTGGACAAATGGTTGACCAAGGATTACAAGTCAAGTTCAATGCTGATGGATTATATGTAGAGGAGTACAAGTAGGATGGACGATTGGTTGCGAAAGAAAACAAAGTGGGTAGGATGTTCACCTTAAATGTGAAGATTCTTGAAACGGATGCAGCCATGTTTGCAAAAGGTGCAGGAGTTATTGCTAATATAGGGATCTGGCACAAACGAATTGGACACACAAATCTACAAAGGCCAAAACTGATGCAGTCAAAGGAGATTATCCATGGACTACCAAATTTCAAAGTTGAAGAAATTCAAAGGTACCTGCAGCATGTCAATTTGGTAAACAGTCAAGAGCATCATTTCCACATGACAAGCATGTTCGTGAGAATGTACTAGAAGTAGTACATAAAGATGTTTGGGGTCCAGTAAAGACCACATCTATGGGCTGTTGCAGGTTTTATGTTACTTTCATTGATGACCGTACATGCAAAGTATGGGTATATTTTCATGAAAGAGAAGAGCGACGTGTTCACTCACTTCCAGAATTTTAAAGTTATGGTGGAAAAGTAGACAGGGAAGTATATTCAGACATTAACATCTGATGGAGGAGGTGGATACCTGTCAAATAAGTTCAACAGTTTTCTAAAAAATCATGGAATTCAGTGTCAGTTTTCATGCAGGTACACACCACAAGAGAATGGTGTTGCGGAATGCAAAAATAGATATATTGCAGAAATAACAAGAGCCTTGATGGCTAAGAAGAATATGCCTCATTGTTATTGGGCAAAAGCTGTGCATACTGTTGTATACATCATGAACAGAACTCTGACTACTGTTGTACATCAAGTACACCTAAAGAGAAGTTTACAGGTAAAAAGCCAAACTATCACATCTGAAAGTTTTTGGTTGTATTGCATATGTACATGTCCCAGATGAATTGAGGATGAAGCTTGATCCAAAAGCAGAAAAGTGTGTCTTCATTGGATACTCCCTTGAGCAAAAGGGATATAAATGTTATAACCCATTCACACGACAAGTAAAGGTGAGTACAGATGTGATATTTGGTGAAATGTAAAGCTTCTATGCAGATGCCAAAGAAGGACTAAATCTTGAACCAAATGACAAAGAAAATGCTGAAAAATCAAGTGCAGAATCTCAAGTTTTGAGTGGACCGAATGCATCACCAAGCAATAGTTCCAACTCAAATCCATGGAGTGGAAGATTGCATGGAAATTTCAGTCTAACCAATTCATCAAATACATCCAAGAAAGGTAAAGAAAAGCTTTCTACTAGTAGTAAAACATGTGCAAGTTTTGAAGACGTTGATGGAGATTCAAGCGGTTCAGAAAAGAGTCTTGATGAGGAACTTGGATTGCCCTCTGTGAAGACTCCAGGAGTAAGAAGGGCACATGCAGATGATACAAGGAGAAGCGACCCAGGACCAAGAAGATTTGGGAGGATGCGGAATTCAGTGCAACGATTGACGTATGACAGTTATATGGCTCGTCATTGTGCCTACATGACAAAGGTAATACAAGATGTTGAACCTTCTTGCTTTGAAGATGAAATTGGAATTGCAGATTGGGAAAAATCTATGGATGAGGAGATGGCTGCACTTTATGGAAATGATACATGGAAGCTGGTTCCATTGCCACAAGGAAAGAAACCCATAGGCTGCAAATGGGTTTACAAGGTAAAGCATAATGCTAATGGTAGCATAAGCAGGTATAACGCACGATTGGTAGCTAAAGGATATGCACATACATATGGCATTGATTATGAGGAAACATTCAGCCGTGTAGCTAAAATGTCTACTATCAGGACACTTGTTGCATTAGCTACAACAAGAGGATGGACTTTGCATCAGATGGATGTGAAAAATGCTTTCCTACATGGTGAGTTACAGGAATAAGTATATATGGACCAGCCACAAGGATATGAAGATTCAAAGCATGCAGAATATGTTTGGAGGTTGCAAAAGGCTTTGTATGGGCTGAAGCAAGCCCCTCGTGCATGGCATGCAAGGATTGCTGATTACTTAACCAGCATTGGGTTTTCTATGTGTGATGCGGATCACTCACTATATGCAAGGAAGGTTGATGATGGCATCACTATTGTGGCTATTTATGTTGATGACCTGATTGTAGGTGGTGATAATGAAGGAAGCATCAAAGAGGTAAAGAAAATTCTTATGCAGGAATTTGACATGAAAGATCTTGGTGTGCTATGGTATTTCTTGGGCATCGAGTTTATACATACAAAAATAGGTATATGGGTGTCACAAAGACAATATGCCTTGAATATGCTGCAAAAGTATGGTATGGCTGATTGTAAGCCAATTTCTATGCCATTAGATCAAAATTTGAAGTTGGACACTACATCAGGTGAAGCATTGGAAAATGCTACTATGTACAGGAAAATTGTGGGAAGTCTTATATATCTCACAATTACAAGGCCTGATCTAAGTTATCTTGTTGGACTTGAAAGTCAGTTTATGCAGGTTCCTAGGAAGCCACATTTGGATGCTCTAAGGTGCACTCTACGTTATGTGAGTGCTACTTTGGATTATGCATTGTTTTATGAGGCTGGAGTAGATTTGTAGGTTTATGGATACACAAATGCCGATTGGGCTAGTAGCATTCTAGATAGAAGATCTACTATTGGTTTCCTATTCTGCAGCTATTACATAGAGCAGCAAGAAGCAACCCACTATTGCTTTGCCGAGTATAGAGGCTGAGTATAAAGGTGCTTCAATGGAAGCATGTGAGGCATCATGGCTGGAGATGCTACTTGAGGATTTTGGTGTGGAAGTGCAAAAGCCTATCACCATTTATTGTGATAATCTTAGCAACATAGAGTTATCACGAAATCCTATTTTCTATGCTAGAACAAAGCATGATGAGGTACATTATCACTTCATGAGAGAGAAGGTATTACCAAATGATATTGATCTTGTTTATGTGAGAACAGATGAGCAGGTTGCTGATATTTTCACCAAAGCACTTGGAGCTGAGAAGTTGAAGAAGTTTCAAGAGATGCTTGGATTATAAGATATGGCATTGAGCTTGAGGGGGAGTGTTGAGATATCAAGCTCAACATGTGATGACCCAGGATGACACGTACCAGTTTTTCATTTCTCTGACATGTATAGTGATCATGCCGGTATATGTCAGGGATACTTCATTGAGCTTTATTAGATTTATCTAATGAAAGTGATGGCACATTTGTTCCTTTCCAGCTCACTCATTCGTGGACATTAGGTTTTTCCTTATGTACTGATCTTTATATATTTCACTTGTTGTATTCTTGTTTTTAGTTCATTCTCGTACATTGATTTTTATGTAATAGAAGAAGAAGAAGAAGAAGAAGAAGAAGAAGAAGAAGAAGAAGAAGAAGAAGAAGAAGAAGAAGAAGAAGAAGAAGAAGAAGAAGAAGAAGATCATTCTTCCTTGCCTCAATCTATATGTGTGCTTCTCCCTGAGAGTGAGAGTGTGTGTGTGAGCTCTCTTCCTTATCTCCTTCCTCATGACATAGGATACCACCCCAAAATAGATTATATAATTCTCATGATGTAAAGCTCTAAGTTGGTGCCACCAAAGGCAATGATGGAAAGCAATATATGAGCGAAAATTTGCTTTAACCAACATGAATGGTGAAAACTACTCTAGACAACATGAGACTTTGAAAATTCCCTCCTATAGGAAGAACGTCCAAGGTAATTTAAAGCTTCATTCATTCAGAAAATTTTCACCTCAAGAAGAAAGTCAAGTAGAGTTTTCTTTAGGAAATGCAATAGTTCCTAATGAAAGGAACTTAAATCTCTCTCGGTACAATGATGAAATGGAGCATTTTTTTTTTCATAGTCCTTTAAAATGCTTATGCTTTGATTAGCCTTGAAAAATAAATCCACCTCTTCTAACTCAAATGGACATGAACTTTCATCATTAGGAGACATGAGAATTCAAGAGCATTCCTAAAGAAGTTCATGAATATGTTGGAACAGGTGGTCACCAAGTTACCTCTAGAAGATGTTTTAATAGATACCAAAACTAGAATTTTTTTTCTAGTACATCTTGTAGAAGTTTTCAGGATCAACATAATTATAAGAGTGCCTGAATAGTCCAATGATGCTAGGATTCATAACACTGACTCTGTAGTTGCGAATGAAGCCATAGATTTCATAGTCTTAAAGGACAAAAATCAAAGGGATGAAGAAAGTATCAAACTTATCAAATTTGGTACAATTTATTCCATGGAATATGAAATCATGGATGTAGATGATGAGATACATGAACATCTTTTATGATATAAGATGTTTTCTTAGAAAGAAACTTCATGGAATGTTAAAGTTAGCACTAGGCACCCCATCAAGATCATAAAAGATTTTGAAAAAGGTGGTTCTAAACCATGAGGTGGAATAAATCATGCCAAAGGTTATACTTCTCTAAAGGTAAGTAAGAAGGAGTGATAGAATTTCGAGTTATAAGTACGCAGTCTACAACTGTGATAAGCGATACTTAAGTTTAGGGAAGGTCAAATTTATATTCATCTATCCTTATAGGGATTTCAACATAAATCCAAAAGCATTGGAAGATTATTAAACTTAAGTGGTAATTGGGATTTTTGGAAATCCTTGGGGTAACTCTTTGAAAGCTTTTGATAAACAAAGGAATCTAGAAGGCAAGAATGATCTCTTATCACTATAATTTAGTAAGCATGAACTAAGTAGACATTGAATAAGATTCAAGGCATTTGGGATCACACTAAAACCTTAGAAAGAAAGGATGGAGATTTCTTCCATTAGGATGGATGTTCATTTATCAAACGCTTTAGAGCTTCCAATATAATCTTAGGATAATTAAGATCATAAAGAGATCTTGGTTTGGAAGCCCTAGAAACCTAAGTAGAACTAAAAAAATAAATCATTCATTAACCTCAAATTCTAAAAGAATTTGAATAAAGGGTACTCTATAGTTAGATTAAGATTGTAGACTTTTAGATAAATAGCCTCCACACATCAATGTTGGATATAAAGTATGGTAGTATGGGACACTATACTTTCTAGTGACATTAATGTAGGAATGATGGCATTGGACATCAGAGCTTGATGATAGATATCCTTTAGCATTGGGCTCATGAAGTGAAACTCCATCCCTATGGGAATTGAAACTTCATAGATACAGGTGAAGTATAAGATGTTCAAGAATATGACCAAGAAGTACTTCAAGTATCAAATAGCTAGAACATTTGAAGATCATGAATTTGAAATAACTTTCTAGTTCTTCATAAAGGTTTTCAATAAGATTAGTATAGTCTCATTTAAATTATGTGATTTGCTACTAAGGATTTTGTAGTTCTTTATCGACTTCTGAAGAAAGAACTTGGAAAGATCTCTTTTAGCAAGGTAAGCTTGACTAAGATAAGTTATATTTAAGCATGTAGTTGATAGCACGACTAGGTGAATCACTATATTGACTCAAGTGTATGCCTTTATTTTAAGGTGTTTCAAGAGATGATGAAAACGATTGACTTAGTAATCCACATAATTGAGGCTAGACAATCTTGAAACACCTTGTTGATAGTACAACTAGATGAATCAATCTCCTAAAGTTATAGAAATATACGAAAATGATATTCTAGTATATAAGGTTCTTAAGATATTGAAAGGGATTAATTTAGTTGAATCACTTTTAAAGTAAAGTTGAACAATATAAATAATCACAAAGCTTAGGTGGCTAGAGACACCAACAAGTTTGGTAGATGGATGACGGTTTAACCTTAGTGAAAGGATCTTTGGAGAATTTGGGTTTAATCTCATAAAGATAGAAAAAAATGCTTCAACAACTCATTTAAAGTTTTGAGTCTCATCTAGTTTTAATTAAGTCATTTTAGTGTCTTAGAAGTTGAATGAGTTACACAAAACTTTAGTTCTTCCTTCCCAATTTTCAAAATCTTGTATTTGACTTTGAAGGAATCTTTGAAGTCATTTTTAAAGTAGGTTGAAATGGATGGGAATAGGTAACTAAATTAAACAGCAAAAGTAGATGTTCTATATAGAACCCATTCAATTTTAGATGGCACTTAAGCTCAATAGAACTTATTCATCCATTGAGCATTTCTTCAAGTTATCTCGAAAAGTTTGAATAGAACACTTAAAGAGAAAAAATTTAGGAATTGTTTAGGGTTCTAAAAAATTCAAGTCTGTGAGGAATTTGTGTTGGGTAAATCATATTAAAGTTCATTGCCCAAGTAAATGAATCACTTCTTTCCTACATTGTATCTTGACTCTAAATCCCAATAGAACATGGTAGTCCTACATTTGAGAAAAGAGATCAATAGATGTTGGTTAACAAGTAGAACATAGTAAAAAACATCTAAATCAAATGTTTTGGTCAAACCTCAACTTAAGGAAACTTCTCAAAGTCTTGAATGTTGGAGGAGATAGTGGATAATCACAAGAGATGAGTTGGTGTAGCTAAATCTGCTTCACACTTGTTATAACCAATGGTTCCAGAGTGTTGTGGGCCTCCTTGAATAGTTAATAGGCATAAAGGATCATATATGTTGCTTGGAAGATGATGCACAAATGATAGGATCAAAACGGATAGGTAGGCATATGATCCAATGTACAAAACTTGCTATTTTGGTTGAGACACCTACTCAGAGTTTTACACAATTCTCTGAGTATGTCAACAATTAATAAAATTCCTTTTCGGGAACTTCAATTAGCTAAACATGCTACCATTCATGAGTGGAATCATCTAGAACAATAAAATATATGCAGAGAAATATATTTAGCAAGTTGAACATACATCCCCACTTTTATGGACCTTGACAGTCACAGACCAGTGAGCAATGTTTGATTAATAACTGATAATTGAGTGAACCATTATAGATCAAACTTTGTAAGATTAAAATAGACGTTATGCTGAATATTTCATGCTTTAAATCACAAAAATGATGCACAACATAGTGAGAACTAGCTCAGCGAAATTCACTCTTCTGATGGAGTGTGACAGAGATATGAGAGTAGGGAATAATGAACATGTATGTATTGAATCAAGTAAAATTACAATGGCATTGGCAATAATGCATTGCTAAATGAGTGAGGGATGATTGAGCTATGATATGAGCTCTTCTTCTCAATGAAGGTACATAGAAATGATCTCTAAACCTCGAGATACATGTGGGCATTTCATCTCAACTTTTATAGCTTTTTGTTGGAGCCAAGGATTTGAATTCAAATTCAAATCTTTACCAATAAAGTGCATCCTAAAGTATAGGATTGATTCTCTCTTGAATCAACTACCAACAATTACGAGATTCTATGCTTCCTAACTCCTGTGGGTTCATTGGCCTTTTACAATGAGTAATTGTAACTTCAAAGTTACAAGAGGTTGTACATATGAGCTTCCCAACTAATATGCTAATACATCAAGCTTATGTGAAGTGATCAAGTGTGTAGGCTTTGGCTTGATTGCACCAACAGGTCCCCCTCAAGCCTTACATGCTTGATCTTCATTGTTCCTTGATCTCTTGCAGCCCAATCATCAGTTTGAACCTATTCATCTTTTATCCATCCAATGCTTTGGTGAGTAAATCTGCACATTGAAAATGAGTTGATACATATGCTAATTGAATATCCTTGCTTAGCACTAGTTTGGTACCAAAACAGGACACTTAAATGTCCCTTTTTGACAATTTTCCAAAAAATCACACACCTTTTACAAAGAGAATTTGAGAAAATCCTTTAACACACATATTAAATATAATTCAAAGGTTAATCCAAAATTATAAAACACAATAAATCATGTTTTGTGTTCATGTAAATAGCCTCCAAGTTGCTATGGTAGTGAACAAGATGAAAATTCCTAATCAACTATATTTTTATCAAAAGAAAAAAATTCATCACATGAAAGAAAAAATTATACGCATTCCTTGAAACATAGATCAGATAGTACAAACCTCAAACTCACTTAGAAAAATCATTTCAATTCAAATAAAATCAATCATTTTGACTTTGTACACAAAAAAAAACAACTAATCCTAAACATGGTTCAAACAAACTCATGGGAATCCACAAAGGTGTAAAAATATGCCAACAATCAAACAAGGTATGGAGACAACAACCAACGTATACGCATATAAAATCAAGCTAGTCACCAAAAACAAAAAACTAAAGCCTACATATATGACTCAAAAGAATTTATGGACATCATCCAATGTGTACACATTCAAGTTACCAAGTAGAAAATGTGTGACATAACAAACCAAAGCTTACATATACGAGGCGAAATAATTTATTGAAATCCACAAAAATTTTCACGTCTTTGGACACAACCAAGAATTTTTTGTTGTGTGGGCATCAACCAAATTCTAGAGATACAATCATGAATAGTTTGTGAACACATAAGAAAGCATGTAGAGTTATGGAAGAGATCCAGTTTATTCACATGAAGAAAGAAAATAAGACATCAAACAAGGTGTAGACATAAGGGAACTACCAATCTCTAAAAATCAATCAAGTTTTTGAGATCTATGTACACCAAACAAAGTAGATATATGTGTGGACACCAACCAATATATCCACATACAAGTATTAACATCCAATTGGGATAATGCCAAATTACAAACATTTAGCTTGATATCCAAGAAAAGAAACTAGTTCCTACCAAGAAACAAGAGGCACATACATATAGAATCAAAAGAATATATAGTTCTAACATATTTAGTAAAAATATTTTTTTGATAGTTGTTATATGCATAAACACACAATCCCTTGCACACATCAACCCATACTAAAAATAATACTCAAAAGTCTTTGATATAATCTTTGATATCATAAAATGATAAGGATCATTTGAACACATTTCATTATTTCCATCATGGATGTCATCTTCTTTTTGTCAAATAAAATATGTATGCCAATTGTTTTCATTATTATCGCAATCACCATCATGGGTCACATATTATTTGACGAGATCATCATCTTTACCTTGCTTGGATGTCATGTTCATGATGAGCAAAGAATCTTCTTGAGCTTTAGTGTAGTTGTTGAAGTCCCTTCTTCCTCTAAAGCCTCCTTGATAGTTGTTGTTGTAGCTTTGATTGTAGTTATGGTTTTAGTTGCCTCCAGCATTGGTGTACCTGCCTCTTCTTTGTCCATAGCTTCCTCTATGGAAGCCTCTTCCCCTTTGGTTCCTTGTATTTTTTTAACATTCTTCTGTTGTGTGGTTGTTGAGGCCACATATGTTGCATGGTGAATTATTGTAGGGTCTCCCCCCACCTTGCTTACCTCCTCTGCACTTACCTCTAGAACCTCTTCCTCTTCCTGCATAATTAGCTTGAGAGGTACTAGCCTGTTTCTTAATTTTACCTTTATCCTTAGCTTTATTATTATCTGTATAAAGGGCAAAAGATTGGTTACCTCTTGACTTGTCACCATTTCTTTTGAGTTTTTCTTCATGAGTGAAGAGTTGTCCCATCAAATTTTTGAGATCATGTATCTGCATAATCATGTAGAGATCCATTGTAGTAATGAAGGATTCCCACTTGTCATCAGCTTTCATTCCATTGATGATTTGCCTCACTATGTGCTCTTCCTCTATCTCTTCTCCAATAATTGCAAGTTGTTATGCAACATCCTTCATTTTTGTTACATAGTTAGCCACTCCTGGCTTTGATTGCTTCTTGAGAGTTGTGAATTCCATCCACAACTGATTCTTCCTAGATCTTGTGTTGGAGGAGAAGTATGATGAAAGCACTTCCCAAGCCTCTTGGGAGGCCTTAAAATTTCTAACATGTGGTAATAAGAAATCAAAGATTCAGTTTAGTAAGTATGAATTTGCAAGAGCATCCTTTGCACACCATGTGGTTAGCCTCTCTTGCTCTTCCCTTGTTGGTTGATTCTTGCTCCTGAAGATTGGCATGTCTTCATCTCCTTAGATGTATCCATATAAGATTCTCCCTTGAAGGTATGCTTGCATCCTTAGGGACCATGCTGATTAGTTGTTCCTATCCAACTTGTCAATGAAGGATGGAAAACCATCTCTGATCTTGAGTGTGCTTGCTCTGATACCATCGTTGGAGGAGATGGTGGATAATCACAAGAGATGAGTTGGTGTAGCTAAACCTGCTTCACACCTGCTATAAACAATGGCTATAGAGTGTTGTGGGCCTCCTTGACTAGCTAATAAGCATAAATGATTATACATGTTGCTTGGAAGATGATGCACAAATGATAAGATCCAAACAGATAGGTAGGCATATGATCCAATGTACAAAACTTGTTATTTTGGTTGAGACACCTACTCATAGTTTTACACAATTCTATGAGTATAGTAGCAATTAATAAAATTCCTTTTGGGTAACTTCAATTAGCTAAACAAGCTACCATTCATGAGTGGAACCATCTAGAATGATAAACTATATGCAAAGAATTATGTTTAGCAATTTGAACATTCACCCCAACTTTTATGGGCCTTGACAGTCACAGACCACTGAGCAATGTTTGATTAATAATTGACCATCAAGTGAACCATTATAGATGAAACTTTGTAGGAGTAAAGTAGATAGTACGTTGAATATTTCATGCTTTAAATCACATGAGATGATGCACTACATAGTGAGAACCGACTTAGATAAATTCACTATTTTGATGGAGTGTGACAGAGATATGAGAGTAGGGAGTAATGAACATGTATATATTGATTCAAGTAAAATGAGAATGTCATTGGCGATAAGGCATTGCTCAATGAGTAAGGGATGAGTGAGCTATGGTATGAGTTTCTCTTCTCAATGAAGGTACGCAAAAATGATCTCTCAACCTTGAAATACACGTGGGCTTTTCATCTCAACTTTTATAGCTTTTTGTTGGAGCGAAGGATTTGAATTCAAATTCAAATATTTACCAAAGTGCATCCTAAAGTATAGGATTGATTCTCTCTTGAATCAAATACCAACAATTATGAGATTCTATGCATCCTAACTCCTCATGGGTTCATTGACCTTTTACAATGAGTAATTGTAACTTTAAAGTTACAAGAGGTTGTACATATGAGCTTCTTAAGTGATATACTAATACATCAAGCTTATGTGAAGTGATCAAGTGTGTAGACTTGGGCTTGATTGCACCAACATTGAATGAGTAAAAAATCCATCTATTTTGCTAGCTCCATGAGAGAATAGTTCATAGAAATGGACATAGCAAATTAGTTGGAGACTATTATAATCCACCTACTTCATATGTTTGTATTGTGCATGTGTGGTTCACCCTTATCATCCTTTCCATACTTTTCACTTGATTTGGTGTTCCACTTGCAAAGTTAGTGTTTATAATGATTTGGGTATGAGGCACATATTCCTCTCTATTTAGATCCAGTCTTGGATAGAATCCCCTTCTGATAAGGAGGCAAATTAGAGAGATGAAGACCATGATCAATGAGATCGATCATGGGGCATGGGGGAATACTCCGCATATTATACCTACACACATTTTCAAGGAAGAAAATGTAAAAGGGGGGAAGAATGTTGTATTATAGGTCAAATCAGCAAAAGACATGGGTTTCGAGGGTCCAAAGCCACTTGGAGAACGCTTGGAGCTTATTGAGAAACCTTAGAAAAGTGTCTACAAGACTATGGTTTGAACCCTTTAACTATTTGGGTTTATTTAGTCCCAACTAAAGGGCCTTGAACCTTAGGATTGATAATTCCTAAGAGTATGGTATTTAACCCTTAGGGATGCCTCTCAAGCCTTGAGACTTGTGCGTACAAGCTTGGGAGAAATCCTTTTAAGATCCATGTGAGAGCCATGTGATGCCATGTGATTTCCAAGATTAAAAAGACCACATATTGGCATGCATGTGCAGGGGACACTTGGAAAGATCTCCTCACATTTTCCCTCTTGACCTTAAGGTATAGTTGGTTAGGTGGAGATGTGCATCTCTCACCCCTTGTGGGTTTGGTTAGAATCTTGAAATTCCTTAGCTTACTCTCTCTCTCTCTCTCTCTCTCTCTCTCTCTCTCTCTCTATATATATATATATATATATATATATATATATATATATATATATATATATATATATATATATATATATATATATATATGTGTGTGTGTGTGTGTGTGTGTGTGTATGTGTGTGTGTGTGCATGTTGTTAAAAGTCAAGCTTCAAGCTAAAAATTCGTGGGGAATCTTTTATGGACATGTGGAGCAATCAAAGGAAGCCAAAAGCCACGAGATTCCATCAAGAAAAGTCACTCAACCACTCCCCAAGTCATCTCAACTAATTCCTCCAAGTTAGGAGGCTGATTTGGAAAGGTAGTTCCTAGATTTTAGGGGCACACCTCTCACTATAAAAGGAGCATGTATCCCGACTTCTTTTGGGCCATCTTCTTGGATTTCTAGCTCATGTAAAGTGAGCACTAAGTGCTGGAGTTGTGATAAGCAAGCCCCTTTGTTGAAGCTCAAAGTCAAGGACAAAGCATGGAAGCACATCAAAAGGTGGACACACAAGGAAAGGGAGCAAGTAGGGAGCTCCAAGAAGTGTATGTCAAATTTTCAGAAGAATCCCCTACAAAAATAGTGATTTTCATCACTAAAAACCATTGTAAATACCATTATCTATTTTTAGTAACTCCATTTTGTTCAAGCCGAGGAGTCCTCGAGCTTGAGGAGTATTAGAAGTACCATCGTACCAATTTTCATATTTTTTAGATCTCGTTTGAGCCCTCAAATAAGCCCTGGAACCTAATTTTTAACTAGGCCGGACACTAGGTCTGAACAGGGCCAAAGCTAGTCAAAAACTATAAAAGGAGCTAGAGAGCTCATTTTTCAGGTTAGATTGTAATTGAAACGAACTTGTAAGAGCTATTGAAAGTAATCTAAAGAACTCCATTGATTCTCTCTCTTTGTCTTGCCATGTGTGCGCGTGTGCGTGTATGTGTGTGCATGCTAGTGTGCTTCTCACTCACGCACTTGTGCCGCCACTTGCTCGAGGTCTTCATACCATCCTCACGTCTTCCCGGATTGACATTAAAGGAGGTGCTACTCATCATTGAGCTACACCAAATTTTGGCGCCGTTGCCGGGGATCGAGCTTTGAGGACGAGCGTGTGATGGTAAGACGTAGAGTTGACGCGTTGGAGTTGTAGGTATTTTCTTCACTCTCATCGTTTTTCTTTTACTTTCTTCTCCATCCTCATTTCCATCATCATCATCACCATCTCCCACCTCCATCTCCATCATCGCGAAAATTTCTGTTTTTTGATCATATCACCTTCCCCACCTCATTTCCCTCATTTCACTTGTGAGAGAGAGCGAGAGAGCAATATTGTGTGTGCGTATTTTGCATGTTTCTTGAGTTTCATTGCAGGTTCTTGCTGTACCATCATCCCCAGCAGTGTGCGCAGGTACGACAGGCTCTGCACAGGTCCCGGGACGACGACCTCTGTCTGTCGCGACAGACAGAAAAACTTTAAATTTTGTGAATGCATGTTTAGCACGGTAACCTACACCATTAGGGCACTCTAAAGCACTAGAAGTTTCTCAAAAATTTGCGTTTTTTCAGTCTATCGCGACAGACACAGTCTATCGCGACAGACAGCGTCTATCGCGACAGACAGCGTCTATCGCGACAGACAGAAATTTCGCGACAGACAGCGTCTATCGCGACAGACTGAAATTTCGCGACAGACAGCGTCTATCGCGACAGACTGAAATTTCGCGACAGACAGCGTCTATCGCGACAGACCGAAATTTCGCGACAGACAGCGTCTATCGCGACAGACCGAAATTTCGCGACAGACAGCGTCTATCGCGACAGACTGAAATTTCGCGACAGACAGCGTCTATCGCGACAGACCGAAATTTCGCGACATACATACACACGCACACATAAAAACCCTAACTCTACTACACACATGCCACTTGGTCTCTCCATATCTCTCAACATTATACATGATAGGAGTTCATTATACTTGATAGGAGTTGAGTACATCCTTGAGGAACGATTATTCACATCCATCTTTCCAAGCACTCTTTTATTTTTACTTCTTTTACGAGAAGATTTGAATCTTTTTGTTCTTTTGGATAAAACATAAGTGCAAATAATTTAGTTGCATTAAATAAATAAATATTTAAAAAATTATTATTAATGCAAGAAATCAGTTTCTGAACAAAGTCTTTTGTTAGCTTTTTATAATTTTTTATATCATCCACTCCAAAGTGTAATGAAAGACAATATTTATCGTTTCTTAAAATATGCACATCTATAAAATATTTATATGCTCTTTTTCATCTTCATTTATATAAGAAAAAACTTCATATTCTGTTTCAAACATAACTTTCTTAGAAATAATATATTTTGAACAAAAATATCATCAATAAATTTATGTAGAATAAAATTCAATGCAACATCATATACACACTAACATAACATATGTTAATAATTTTTTTTGAAATGATAATTTAAAATATTTAGATCATGCAAAATATCAAATATAAAATGAATAAGAAATAATATGTTATATAGATATAACACAATTTATGATACCATGAACGAGCTTTATTCTTCCAAAATATTTAAATGATTGGCATTAAAACCACAAGCCACTCCATAACTTGACCTCTTGATAGCCGTCTTATATCGTGAATTTGTAAAACTTTCAAACTTTTAATTTCATTTTCTTTCAAAAGCTTTTGAAATTTCTATTTTACAAAAGAGACGTTTATTCATACATGCAATTTATTAGTACTTTTATCTACGTATGTCAGACATGAAAAACTCTTATATGCTTCTAATATAGCCAAATATTCTTTATGTGCAATGCAATGTATACTTATAATTTGTGGAATTAACTTTTTTAACTTACTTACTAAACCTTCACGCTATCTTAACATATAACTATCACCATCTATTGCAACACCTACCATGTTTGCAACACCTACCATGTGATGCATATCAAAATCAAATTTAAAAATCACTTAGAATCATATCATACTTGGTGTGTATAAAATTATCTTTTACAATCACTAATTTGAAGAACTCTATTTTACATGCACCAAGTTTATCGCTCGATAAAAATGAAATATACATTACTATGTGATTTTCAAACCTTTGTTAGTTGACTCGTCGATCATTAAAGAAAAGAATGGACTTCTCTTGACTTCTTGAATTCGTAATATCTACAAATACATTGAAACACAAAATGTAAATTCTTTCACAACCATCATGTTAGTATAAAGATGAATAATTATCTTTCTTTGACATATTTAAAGCTTTAAAAGAATAAACAGGATCACAAACTTTTTTATATTTTGTAAATGCTACATAATATTGTGCAACAAAATACTCAATTTCATATATCTAATGAATTAATTTTGAGTTTTTTTTCAACTTTCTTTATATGATCTTGAATCTTTATTGCACCCTCGTTTAAAAAACATATTTCATACAATTTATGATCGAGTGTTTCTTTTTGTTTGCAAATTGCAAACATTTGGATGGTTTTACATCCATTTTCTATACCCCACGGACCTTTTCTCTTATATTCTTCACACCATATACATTTCATTTACTCTTGATTATCATTCACAATCAACTTCAAGATCCGAAACCTATGAAGGCTCTCTTCTCTAAACCCATGTACGTTAAATTTGCTTGAATTACCTGAATCATCCATAGATGGATTCCTTTCTATTAGGACACCATATTGTTGCATGTTATCTTTTAACTCATTCTCGACTTCATCTTCTTCAAAGTCACTACTATTCTCACTCATATAACCAAACACTTCTCCCATTATATCCGTATCATATGAATCTCTTTTTTTGTTAATTAAAGATTCTTATTCTTTTCCAAATACATAAAAAAGAGTTCTCAATTTTATCTTTTTTTTTTAAATCTAATTAAGATATACATTAAATATTCAAATATAAAGTGAAGTTGAGAAAAAGAGCTGAAAGAAAATTGTAGAAGCCTTTAAGCCAGCTTGAAACATCATAAATCTCTATAAGAGGGCCTAGTAATATCATGTTGTATCCATTTAATGAACTCTAAGCATGATTGGATAATTATTAAAATAGGAGACCCAATCACGGACTAAATGATGAGGAGTGATCGTTTGGAGATAAATTTAATGAAAATAATAATAATTTCTTGTAGGGAGATTTTGTGGCCTTTCTCTCCCTTTGTGTATGGTAAAATTTGGCATATGATGACATTATCTTAAGGAAAAAATAATATTAACCATAAGACTTTCCCATATGATGATTAATATTTCAAGTAGTGTGGTTAATAACAAGAAAAGATATAATTATAAGTAGGAAGAAGAGCCTAAGCTTAAATAAATCATAGCCCAAGGAAAGGGATATTAATTGGACTTTGTGATCTTTCCTTTCATGTGCCTCAAGCTCAACCAATGGTGTTGTACCAATCCCCCTCACAAAGCCTTCCATAAGATATAATCTTAATAGAGGATGTTAAATTGTTAATAAGTTTTCTTACTACATGGACGATTAATTTGCCTCTTACTACGTCTATTTGTACTAAAAAACCTATCTTAAATGGATTTTGAGTTGGTTTTTCCTCTTTATGTGGCGTTTACCAAAGAATTCACCACTTAAAATATGCCGTCTTTTAAAATTTCACTGCCTTCTTCTACACTTTCCAGAAGTTATTTTTCCTTTTTCCAACCTCTCGCGATTAAAAGAAAGCCTTGATCATGTTTTAACTTGTGGGATACACTTGGATAATATGTAATACATGTCATGTATTATTCAATTCAAAACCGCACATATGACTCCACATCATGCTAGTCATATGCATGGAAAAATTCTTTGTACAATTTATATTCATTCTATTCCATTTGCTAGCTTAGGGGGGCCTCAAAATCTTATAGTCATTCACTTCATCTCTACATACTTTGGGTTTTCCCTAACTCTAGGGATCATTTGAAGAAGTTGAAGCCATTCTATAATTGTGATGATTAAAGCATAACCTATCTACACTATCATCGATGGGCAAAGAACTATATGATAAGTTATTTTGTGCTTTTCATATATTTTACCTATCTTGAATTGCTACTAATTATATTTATGAGCCATCTGTACTTCCTTGATACAACATTAATCCTCTCTTTCATTGTAATACTCTACCATTTTCTTATCTCTTCACTCTTCTTTCCTTCATATGATCAAACTTCACATTATCATTTTTCAATCCATCCTTCTCACCATTTCCTTATCTATTCTCCAATTCTTCACTCTCTCCTTTCACGAACTCAAGTCTCACATGACTATCTTTCAGTCCATCTCTCTCTCTCTCTCTCTCTGGATATCAATAATCTCTCTTCCGCCTCACCATAATCCTCTCTTTTATCCCTTAAATTTATGGGAAAATAATGGTGATGGAAAATAAATGAGCATAGAGTAATTTTGAAGTTTTTCTCTATGTTACACAATCATGAACACATGATCAATGTATATGCATAACTGCTCAGTGAACGATTTGGCTGTCCGTGCATGTGAATGCATTCATTCTTGAAGATATGTATATGCATGCATGCTTATGTGCTCATATAGTTATTTGGAACTTGAATACTAGATCTTTACACCTGAATATTAGAGTGAATTCACACAAGGTGACACAGAAGTCATGCCACTTTTTGATGCCACCACTAAAGCGTTCAAAGAGAGCGGGGGCATGATTAAAAGTAAAATTGATTTAAAGAGTACTATTGGTTGTGGCGTAAATTTTGACTCAAAGATAAGATGATTTATGGATAACCCAATGTTTTTTGGGACAAGTTTAAATAGAGACCCCACACTCTGAACTGCCAAGTTCTAACTAACCACATGTTAGAGATTAATGTATATCATGTAGGATGAATGGAATAGTAAATATATATATATATATATATATATATATATATATATATATATATATATATATATAATATACAATTCTAAGACAATAGGACTATAAGTCTTCTTTGACTCCTTAATAACATTTTAAGGGCCTTGTATATGTTTAAAAATTATACATGCTCTTTAATTTGAAGCCATGGGAATTTTTAAGCATCATAGGATGCCTTTATAAGCCATGGATGCCCAAATGGGATTCAATTTGACCTAGTGCTCTCCTACGACTAGACTCCCTCTACCATACGCTCACACTATCGAGTGACAAGGTGCCTCTCCTCTCTCTATAGGCTCTATCTTCCCTTTCATCTTTTGCAACACGTATAGATTAAAAGTATGATTGATCTAGTTTCCTTGTCCTTTCTATAATGCCTGCTACAACAAGATGTTCAAGGGGGTTCATAGGAATGTTTGAGCATATAAATGCTCACCTCTATGAACTTAGACACCACTAGGAACCTGCCTAATGGTATTATGCATCCCACCTTACCTATCTCACTTGATTATGCAAATTCTCTCCATTCCTAGGACTTAATATAGCCAAGCCCGACAAGGTCATGCATTTCTACTCATTTTGTTGTACTTGTTGGAGTTTGAGGTTTGTGGAAGCATGCAAACAACACAAGAAAGTAGAATAAGATTGGAGCACAACACCAAACTGAATGAATTACCAAGTGAATGTATAAAGATAAGAAACATGTTAGAGTTATAGATGTATATACAAGCCAAGGGGAAAAAAACCTCATAAAGAGGGAGAAAAATGCCATGGTAGTCCTAAATATGTTCACACATCATTATCGAAATATATCAACAAATCCCCTCTGGGAGTGATGCAGTGAATAAGAAGTTGGCACTCATGTATAAGGAAGTGCCAAGCTATGTGGAAACAAATTGATCCACAAAAGGAAGTAAGCCCAAAGCTTTGTGGAAAGATTCAAACTTCTCCCTAGGCAGACTCTTTGTGAAAAGGTCTACAATGTTATCCTCTGTGGGTACATATGTCAAACTAATCTCTGTAAGAGAGAACCTCTCTCTAATATAATGATAGTGCACCTCAATGTGCTTTATGCGAACATAGAACATAGGGTTCCTTGCAATTGCCAATGTGCTCTAACTGTCAGTGAATATGGTGGTGGCAGAAGACGAACCAATGCCCAAATCAGCCAAAAGGCATCTAAGTCACACATGCTCAATAGTGACTGTGAAAGCTTCCCTATACTCAACCTTACAACTAGAAGTGGCCATAGTAGGCTGCATCTTGCTCAACCAAGATATGCATGAGCTACCAAGCATGAATCGTAAACCAGTGGTGGACACATGAGTATCATAGAAACCAACCCAATCCACGTCAAAAAAACCATGCAAATTTGGCAGTAATGATCCCCCCTTAAAATAAAACAATCAAAGTAGCCGAGTAGCAAAAGATGTGCTTAGCTGGCTACCAATGCTGGACACCTAGGTAGGGCATAAACCTACTCATCTCAAAGACTTCAAAGTGAATATCAAGCTGATTTATGCTTAAGTAAATCAAGCATCCAACAATCGGCTAATAGAAAATAACATTAAATGCATCTCTAGCATCAAAAAGACTCAACCATAAACCTTTTTCCATAGGAGTGGCAATAAGTTTTCAATCTTCAATGCCAAAACATTGCAATAATGTGTCAACATATTTTGTTTAACACAAAGCTATTCCCCCATCAACTTGCGTAAGGTGAATGCCCAAATAATGATGCAAATGCCCCAAATATGACATCTCAAAAGAGTCGAGCAAATCAGCCTTAAATTCAGTGTATTGTTCTCATTAGGACCAATGAGCAACATGTCATCAACATACACAATAATGATTAGAAGTACATCATCTCAACGCTTAACATATAAGGTGCTTTCAGTTGGAATGTTCTCCAAACCATGTGTAATTAAGTAGGCATGTATCTTTTCATACTAAGCACGTGGTGCTTTCTTCAAACCATATAATGCCCTTTTCAACCTACACACTTTGTTTTCATGCTTGTACTTGGTTAGAAGTTTGAGGAGCCTACTCCATGCTCTTGGCAAGCTCATTTCTAATCCATGTGAGTTTACCCATTTTTTGGTCTACTCACTTTGAGTCTCTCACACTCTTTCTTTTGTGAGTACACCCTTCTTTTCATTTTGCTTCTACACATGTACTCTCTACATGGTATCAGAGTGCTAGGTGGAAGTCTTGGTGGTGCATTTGGTGGTCATTTTGGTGGTGGAAGTGCTTGAGTTTGGTGGTGTGACTCTCCAATCATTGGGAGAGGTCTTTTTGCCATCATTTTACACTCTTTTGGGCCTCATTTGGCCCATTTGCCCACCCTTCTTATTCGTCGTTTTGTACCCCCTTTGCCCCATTGTTGCACCCTCCTAACCTCTTTGTGGACACCGTATGCCATTTTGTTCGCTTAGCATGGCTAGTTTGTGGAGTAAATAATAAATCTCAGATTTGTTTGAAGTGTTCATAAACACTTATGTGCAATTCCTTAATAATACATCCATTTTGATGTGTTGCCGTAGAAGGTTTCTCATCGTGGGTGTTCCCACTATTTGCTTTTGAATCTATGTTTCACCGTGAGTGTTCATTTTATTAGAGCCTAGATATTCTGTTACGCTCACGTCTTCTGATTCATATGATTATTATTTTTATCCCCATTTCACCTCGATCTATGGTGCTTCACCTTTATCTTGGTTTAGTTCACTACAACCCATCATTTGCATGGTTTTTCCTTTGATCTATGCACGCGAAATCATTCTACTATTCCACTATATGATTATTATGCACGCTCTTTGCTCCATACTCTACAACTCTAACAGCGTGCGAGTCTCGACTCTCCAGAGTACAAACTTTGGCGGACGTGCATTGCACATTCACTTAAAAGTTAGAAGCAGCCCGCGCGTTTGGAATTTCAGAGATCATTTTCAAAACCTTGAGAGTCCAAACTAGTTTTTTTTTTTTTTTTTTTTTTTTTTTTTTTTTTTTTTTTTTTTTCAAATGGAGGTTCGGCGGAGGCCTACTCCCCCGGACTTTAACTTTGAAATTACAACTGTACAAGGAAGGGCATAGTACCCATGGGACCCCCCTTATCCCACAAGAACAGGGGTTTAGAACTGGGTTAAACGGCGGTCACAACTACCGCAGGGATGGTCAAACGATGGCCAACAGCCACATACATCAGTTCCTGAAATTTATATGTCCCTACATGTTGTTGCCAGGGGTTGAACCCTCACCCCCGCCTCAAGAGGCGAGAGGCCCAACCACCAGGCCAGTGAACCGGGCCAACCACCAGTCCAAACTAGTTTTTTTTTTTAATGTAAAGGAAGTTCGGCAATAGCCTACTCTCCCGGACTTGAATTAAATAAAGAAAAGTACAAGAGAAGGGGACTAGTGCCCACGGGACCCCCCAAATCCCACAAAGCAGGGGAAGCTTTTACAGAGCTTAGATGACATTGCAAAGAAGGTTAATTACCCTCTCATCACCCTCATGTGGGGCCCACTTGGGTTTAAGCTTGTTATCGATCAAAAGGAGTACTTGATGATGCTTAAAGGGGGGGGATTTTTTACAGTTGACAATCCTTTTGCCAAGGAGGAACAGCGGTGATTCCCCCAAGGAGTGGTCAATTGAGAAATCGCTGTCCAAACTAGTTTTAGTTTGTGAGCCGTGACCTAGTTTTAGTTTGTGAGCAGTGAGTACTGAGTTTGAAACTTCGTAATCTGTGCATAGTACCGCAGCCTTCTAAGTTGTGGTATAACCTATAGGCACAGGCTACAATCCTCAGCTTTGTACTAGCGAGTCGCGACTCCAAACTGGAGATGAGTCCATTCATCGAGCAAATGAGCAACTCAGCACTCTTTCTATGCAGCAGAGGTGAATAGGTACAGCCTGGCTTTCAGCTCTCAAGCCAAAGGTACATACAGTCATATGATCTTATAACGTAGAGAGATTCCAGAGAAGCATTGCATCTTATTACATACATTAATGAGTAGAAGGTTACGACTGTTTAATGTTCACGGAGATATGAAACCACACATCGAGTATCATATATGTCATGTGACAAGACGACATTGGAGCTTGAAGGTTGTACGGAATCTTCTTTTTTTCAAAGTCTCAACCTTTCATTTATGATTTGCAGGCATTGGAATCTTATCTGGAGATGTTTATAATTGAAGAAGAGATCCTATTACTTTTTCTTCCGAATCATACTTTGTCATGTTTATGGTTTTCAAAGTCTCAACCTTTCATTTATGATTTACAGGCATTGGAAGCTTATCTGGAGATGTTTATAATTGAAGAAGAGATCCTATTACTTTTTCTTCCGAATCATACTTTGTCAAAAGGTTAGTCAACCAACATATGTATTCATTCATTTACTTATTTGTTCAACTGTTTGTTTATTTATCTATTTGTTTACTTCTGAAGAACTTTTTCAGATTGAGAAATCAACAGTTTCCAATGACTTCATTCCCCATTGCAGAAGGTATTTTTTTCTCTTTCTCTGTCCTTGTGCAAGGCTTACATTCAGTTTTTACTTCAGTCTACAGTTTACTTGAGATATTGGTTCTGAACATTTATCCATGTCATTTGGTTTTATCCATCGACATATTCCTAAATTTAAGGCGATGGCCATAATTCTTGAGTGCTAGAGTTATATTATACATATTGGATCCCTCCAGGCTCCTATATACTTCTACCACAGCAGGTAGGGAAAATGATTGCATATGTTTACTATAACTTTACATCGTTGCACTACCGGTTTTGCACACATTCATGGACCTGTTGTGGATGTCTAGAGTGCTATTTTTTTTTTGTTTGGAATTGGGAAGTGTTATATGCAGACTACAGTGAACTTATTGATCCATCGAATGCTCTAATTGCGTAGTGAACATATTCTTATCTACAGAAGCTGTGTTAGAGAACTACCTCTATCGATGTATGCACATTTATTTTGCATTCGTATGTAACATCGAGAATGATATTGCATTTTTATGTTAAGTGAATTGGTCAAAAGCAGCAAGCATGAATCTTATTGCAGCTGCACTGAAAATTTTCCAGTGTTCTACTCTGAATCTTCCTTTTGGAGGCAAAAATATATGAAGTTATCATTATCCTATATGTTTCTTGGAAAAGATTTTGTTTTGGAGATGGATTGGAACATAATTCTGATGTAACCTTATCATGTGAAAGTAGAAGGATGCCCACCTTTGAATCCAAGGCATCCTCTATTTTTATGATGCCCAATGCTGAGCACCAAATTTAGGGCCTGCTGTATACGGTCCTGAAGACTCTTGATTCCTGAAACCAAGGCCAAGTTCACATCAGGGCAGTTGAACAAGAGTCATGGAATATCTGTTTCCCATCTGAAAATGTTCATTATTTAACTGTTTCACTCGTTATCTGTTCACACACAGAGTTTGTGCTGTCCGACTTCGATGATAAGTTCATTTAATATTTTGATTTTAAAATAGAAGAAAGTTCAATGTGCACTTCCATTCGGTTTGGATCGTTAATTAAAAAATACTTCTCTGAGCCTGAAAACTTGCTCATGGGTGAGAACTTAGAAGGGTGTGCCCAGAACGGTTAGCTTATTTTTAATGGACGTTTTTTTTAGCTTTTAGAATGGGGCATGAGTTGGACTTTTAATTTAAGTAGTTTTCCACACGAGCAATGCTCTTATCCCTTTTTTTTTTTACTGGAAGTTTGATCTTTGTATTGATCTCATGAGTATAAGTATTCTGAGTGTTAGACTCAGACCTTACATGTACGTGTAGGAAGAGATTGTGAGAGAGATTTGTAGTTACAGGTGTAGAAAAATGGATTGAAGGAAGTTTGATACATGGAATAAAGAGTAGAATTGGTGAAGATTATTAATCCACTAATGTTATTGTTCATATCACTAGGGAAATTAATCTAGTAGATAGGCAACATAGGGGTAGAATAATGCAAAACACTTTTTACCTCATGCGAATTTAAAAACAATCTCCTAAAGGCATTTTGGCGCTACTTTTATACACTCTTACCTACCCTTTTTAAATTATCTCTAGTGCTAAAAAATCTATAGCCCCTTGACAAAATAACATTGTTAATGCCTTAATTTAAGTGGCCAATACTTTTTTTTACATAAAGATGATACCTACATAGATAGTTCCTTAAGTTCCATTGTCTTTTTTCAAAGATAACTACTCTAGTCACTCTAGATTATCACAGCTAATGGTGGCATAACTTTCTCTTTGCATAGTTCTAGCCAGCTGGAACTTCTAGTGAATTTCCATGGAGGTATCTATGCTCTCACTGGAACTTCTAGTGAATTTCCATGGAGGTATCTATGCTCTCACTAGTAGAGGAGATAACAAAGTGATCAAGGGCATTTATGTTGGAGTTAGATGTTTGCGGAAGCACGCGAACAACACATGGAAGAAGAAGAAGCTTTGAACACAACACACAATACTGAATGTATTACCTCTAGAATGTATAAAGATGAGTAACCCGTTAGGGCAATAGGCGTATATATAAGCTGGGGAAAAACCCCTCTTAAAGAGGGAAAAAGGTGCCCCGACGGTCCTAGTGTGTTCACACACATCACTACCTAAATATATCAATAAATCCCCCTTGGGAGTGATGCAGTGAACAAGAAGCTTGCACTCATGTTTAAGGAAGTGCCAAGCTATGTGGAATCAATCCCCAAAAGGATGTAAGCCCAAAGCTTTGCGGAAAGCTTCAAACTTCTCCTTAGGTAGAGCCTTCGTGAAAAGGTCGTCAATGTTCTTTTGTGTGGGCACATATACCAAGTTGATCTCCACAGTAGAGAACCTCTCCTTGACATAATTATAATGCACCTCAATGTCCTTAGTGCCAGCATGGAACACGGTTCCTTGCAACTTCCAATTCGTTGTGACCATCAGTGAAGATGGTGGTGGCGGAAGATTGACCAATACCCAAATTAGCCATAAGGCGTCCGAGCCATACGTACTCAATAGTCGTCGTGAAAGCTTCCCTATACTCAGTCTCACAACTGGAAGTGGCCATACTACGTTGCTTTTTGCTCAACCAATATATGCATGAGCTACCAAGCATGAAGCAAAAACCACTAGTGGACACAAGAGAGTGTCATAGCAACTAGCCCAATCATTGTTAGGAAAAGCATGCAAATCCGGTGGTAGAGATCCCCCCTTGGAATAAAACAATCCAAGTATCCGGGTACCACTCAAGTAGCGAAAGATGTGCTTAATCGCTTGCCAATGCTTGACATCTGGGCAGTGCATAAACCTGCTCATATGTGAGACAACAAATTGAAAATCTAGTCGAGTAATGCATAAGTAAATCAAGCATCCAATAGTCTGTTGATAGAGAACAACATCAAATGCATCTCCAACATCATGAAGACTCAATTTTAAATCTGTCTCCATAGGAGTGGCAATAGGTTTGCAGTCTTCAAGGCAAAAATGCTTCAATAATGTGTCAAAATATTTCATTTGACTCAAAGCTATTCCGCCATCAACTTGCATAAACTGAATGCCCAAATAATGATGCAAATGTGCCAAATCAGACATCTCAAATACAATATGCAAATCAGTCTTAAAATTAGCAATGTGCTTCTCATGAGGACCAATGAGGAGCTGTTGACCTTCGGATCTCGAAGACGCACGAATGCAGAGGATAGTACAGAAACGAAATCACACAAAAGTACTCAAAGAATAGAAAGAGACAAGGGATGACACCAAATTGGGTACAATCTCTCCCACATACTCTGATGGACGAGTCTATCAGAGCATGTGTATTTATAGGTATTTCTTATTATGTCCTAAATAGAAGATACATGAGGGCACCGCTTTGAAAAGCGTGCTTTTGCTTTATTTACAAAATAGTGATTTTCTACTATTGTTGACCTTGAGTCCCACAAACGCACGTACGTAGAGGATAGTATAGAAATGAAATGGCAAGCAAGTCACCTAATTTGAGAAAGTAAGTCGGACTCATTTGAGAAAGTCACCCATGTTCTACTATTCTCAAACGGCGAAGGGAGTCATTCCTATGCATATGAGGATATGATGCTAGATTTCACCTCATATTGGTCTCTGCGAAGAGAGTCAATGCTGAACATGCCCCATAAGGTAAATTGATCATTCAAATGTCTTCCAAGGTGGACTTGTTTGCCACATGCGTTTCAACGCGAGTTTCGCATCCAATGCCTTCTAAGAATGGAAAGGTCACTCTCTATGGTCTTCGTTTTTTGAGATATGATGAGTAGAGACCTTAAATGCCTTCAAAGGTGAGTGATTCCCCACACCTTGGATCCATTCTCATTCGAGCTATGGAGCCTTGCATGGCAAGGTTAGCCTCTTGATGTGGTGGTCTTGCATGGCATGGTTAGCCTCATGATGTGGTGAGTCACCCCCCAATAGTGCTCCCAAGGCGAGTGCACACTCAAGGTCTTCATGCACATATCAAGGGAGGGATATCCCATAGGTGACCTCCAAGCAAAATTGGGGTAAGGGGCCAACCATTTTGGCCCCATGCCACCTTGGCAAGACCTTTGTGATCTTCAAGAAAAAGGAGTGCAAGAGTTAGCGCATGCTACTCATGAAGTTCGGACGTCACTTAGATTGCAAGGAAGGAGTGCAAAACTGATGGTTCAAAGCATTCATAAAGTTACATCCACAACACTACAGAAAGTATCTTGTGGTATGGGACACTTGAATGCTAACTCCCTTTGGGAACTTTTCTTTGATGACTAAAAAGAAAAGAACTCATAATTCATAGAAAACATTAATCATGTTATCTTTTTCATAGGAAAGTGCATTGAGTTGACGTACTTAAACCATTAGACGAACAAGATAATGAAATGAAAGAAAGGTTTTACTCCTATATTCAAATTAGAAGTGAAGCTTATAAAGTTTCATCAAGTTAAAGTTGTGCATGAAGTTTAAATTCAAAGATAACTATTTTTTCAACTAACGTTGGAAAGACTAAGTTAATTTGAAAACACTCAATCGATAATGCAATTTGGTGATATCAATTGCTTGGTTAGTAACGGATACGAATTACATTCCAAGTAAATAGTCTTTTGAGATTGATTAAAGAAAAGATTACCTTAGTCTATAAAGAAGCATTAATGTTTTGAGTAAAACAATAAAATATTATCAATAAAACTTGGTGGTTTATAACATTGAGGTTGGATACCTAACTAGTCTTTAATAGTTGAAGAATTTTCAAGCTTTACTCCAAGAATCTTTAACATATGTCGGAGCCAAAGCCTTCATACATGCAGTAAGAAAGGAACTGACATATATGATCTATGCCATACCAGCTCAAGAATCCAAGAAAGATGATCCAGTGCAACTACCTAATCAGTACAAAGGCTTTGAAGATATTTTTGAAAAGAAGAATGCGGACATCCTTCCAGAGCATAGACCCTATGATTGTGCCATAAAACTTCAAGAGGGAGCACAACCGCCCTTTGGACCAATCTACATACTATCCTCAGAGGAACTTACAGAACTATGCAAGAACATTGATGAGAATCTAGCAAAGGGGTTTATCAAATACTCAAAGTCTCCAGCAGGAGCTCCTATTTTATTTGTAAAGAAGAAGGATGGGACTCTCCGGATGTGTGTAGACTATCGTGGATTGAATAAAGTCATTGTAAAGAATAGATACCCTCTACCACTCATATCCAAGCTCTTGGAACGCCTTGGAAAACCAAAATTCTTCACGAAGATTGACCTTCGAGTAGCTTACAACCTTGTCAGGATCAGAGAAGGAGACGAATGGAAGATAGCATTTCGGACAAGGTATGGTCATTTTGAATATGTAGTTATGCCATTTGGTCTCACAAATGCTCCAGCTGTCTTCCAACATATGATGAATGATATCTTTCGAGAATATTTAGATGATTTTGTTGTAATATACCTTGACGATATCTTGATATTTTCCAAAAATCTAGAGGATCATGAATGTCATGTAAAGATAGTCCTAGAGAAACTAAGAGAAAAAGGATTATATGCGAAACTGGAGAAGTTCTCTTTCCATAAGACAGAAGTGGAATTTTTAGGGTACATTGTATCAGATAATGTAATTTTTATGGACCCTAAGAAGATTGAGACAATCCTTGATTGGCAACCACCTTCATGTTTTCGAGATGTACAATGTTTTTTGGGGTTTGCCAATTTCTACAGGATATTCATCAAAGATTACTCCAAGATAGTGACACCTCTTATCAAGCTTACAGGGAACTCCAAATTCTCATGGACCAAAAAAGGAGAAAACGCCTTCCAGACCTTGAAATCAGCATTTACTACCGCTCTAATTCTAGTTCATCCTGATTCTAGTAAGCCCTTCTTCCTTGAGACAGATGCATCAGACTTTGCTCTAGGGGCCATTCTTTCCCAAAATGGAGATGATGGACGCTTACATCGAGTTGCATATCATTCAAGGAAGTCCCCCCCCCCCCCCCCCAGAAATCACTTATGAAATTCATGATAAAGAACTTCTTGCCATAGTAGACGCATTTGATACATGGCGTCACCATCTAGAAGGAGAAGCTCATAAAGTCATTGTGTATTCAGATCACAAGAACCTAGAATATTTTATGACCACCCGGATTCTCAATAGAAGTCAATCTCGATGGAGTAACTTTTTATCCAGATTCGACTTTGTCATCACATACCGTCTAGGATGTCAACAATGGCAGTCAGATGCCTTGTCCAGAAGATCTTACCTTGCACCAAAGAAGGATGAAGAGGCCTTTGATCAACAAGAGAGTGTATTACTCAAGCCTGAGCATCTCCAGTTAGCAGCTATCATCAAAATGATTTGTTTGAGCTTTTACCCTTTGTAGAGTTTGCTTATAACAATAGTGTTGATGCATCTACCAAGCAGACCCCCTTCTTTGCAAATTATAGACAACATCCAAGGATGGATATACAACTCTCAAATCATGTCAAGAACCAAGCTGCTAGAGACAAGGTCTAGTACCTGATGGACATTCACAAAGAACTCAATGAAGAGATCCATAAAGCTCAAGAACAATATAAGTACTATGCAGATTAACATCGTGTCCAGAATCCATCGTATCAAATTGTGGATAAAGTATGGTTACTCAGAAACAATTTGCAAACCTCAAGACCTTGTGCAAAGTTAGATCATCAAAGATTTGGTCCATTTACCATCTTGGCCAAGATTAATCTAGTCACCTTCAAGCTCCAGCTACCAAGTACTATGAGAATACATCCAATTTTCCATGTATCCATGTTGGAACCATATCAGATTTCACTATTGAGGGGGAAGAGACCTAGCCCTTCACCACCTATCGAGATTGATGATCATGAAGAATTTGAAGTCGAGCATGTCCTAGATTCCAGAATATCCCGAGGAAGATTGGAATACCTTATTCATTGGAAAGGGTATGCCATCAATGATCGTACTTGGGAACTTGCAAAAAACCTTCAGAGAGCACCAATCAAGGTTCAAGAATTCCATAAGAGAAATTCAACGAAGCCGAGATCAGATAACATGATCGCTCCTCGTAGAACTCATGGCTTGAGGGGGAGGTGATGTCATGGACAAAGGAAACCATCTTGAACCTTAGATTCCATGTGAACCTTGTATCTCATGATTGGTTCAGAATTAGGAGAAACCAATGCTTCCAAACCAACGTGCAAAATTCTAAGATCGACTGTCTACTTGCCTAATTCGGATATCCAGAGCTCATGTTTCAAATTGATGACATCATCAATGACATCATCAATTCGTAACCGTCTTTCATGAACCGCCCTTGAAAACCTATATAAGGAGGGCTTGGCCACATTCATGATCAGTCTTGCCAATATCAGTCTTGGGAGCTCAAGGAGTCGTGACCACCAAGTAAGTACTCTCCAAGTTCCAGTTCCTGTTCTTGACTTGTTCCTTGTTCCAGTCTAGTCTTATATCCAAGACATCTTATCTTGTCCTCTTGTAATCTCGTAGTACGAGATCTTGTCGAGTTCTTTCTTGTATCTAGTTCATCTACCAAAAGGGAGTTCTTGTAATTCAAATATCTTGTCTCATACTTACAATCCTAGGTTGTAGGATCTCCTGTATCATCTCTAGTCAAGTTATTCATACCTATCAGTCCCGGGTTGTGGGACATCTTGTATCAGTCACGTATTCTTGTATTATTATCCCTTCGTTGGTGATCTTGTAATGAGAAGTGTATTTCCGAAATCTTGTCTATTGTAGTCAGAGAGCACATTCTAGTGCTCCTCTAACATATTCTGTGATGTATTTCAAAAATAATATCTTCTTCTACATTTTTTATGGGATCTATTCCATCAACACGACTATCAACTTTCGATAAGTAACGTCCTAATATTGAACTTGTTTTTGTATTCCTTGTTGCTTGTTTTGATACTTTATCATATACGTTCTGGGAACTTGTGTTGGTTCTCTTTGAGCATGGATGAGTAGCATGCCAAAAGCCTTGGCGGGTATTGACTTATGTGATTCTGCTCACTATCACCATTCTAGTATATTGGATTTTGCTGTATATTTGGTTTTGATTGCATTATCTGATTTTAATGCTGATCCCATTATGCTGATTTTGATTCTGATCACATTATTTTGATTCTGTTTTGTCATTGCCATATGAAATGAATTTTTAAAGACAAGTTACAAACTCTCATTTAAATAATAAGATTTTTGGCTACCTAGTTTGTGTATAAATTATGTGAATCTTATTTTTTCATAAGTTTGAAAAGTATTGATAAACATATATATAAACGTAATAACGACATAGATTAGCAAGTATCTCTTTTTGGACAAAATACTTCGTAATATCCTCATCCGTATATTATATTGGTTTTTATATTAATTTTTTTTGAATTATATCATTGTTATACAATTTGAAAAGGAGTTAATCTACAAACCAATGTAATTTACGGATGTGGATGTTACGAAGTATTTCGTCGACAAAGAGAAACTAGCTAATCTTTGTGGCTATTATATTTACATATATTTTTATCTATACTTTTAAACCTATGAAAAAATAAAATTCAACTAATTTAAACACAAGTTAAGTATCCACAAATCTTATCATCTGAATGAGAGTTTGTAACTTACTTAAAAAATTCATTTAATATAGAAATGAAGACTCAGAATCATAATAATGCGATCAAAATCAAAATCAAAATAATGCGATTGACATTAGAATCAGATGATGCAATGAGAACTAAATATATTACAGAATTGAATATACTACAATGGTAATGATGAGGAGAATCACATAAATCAATGCTCGCGAATACTATTGATAAGCTACTCATCCATGCTCAAAGGGAACCAGCACAAGTTCATAGAACGTATATGATAAAGTATCAAAATAAGAAACAAGAAACACAATAACAAATGCAATGTTACGGTGTTATTTGTTGAAAGTTGATACTCGTGTTGATCAACAGGATCCCAATGGAGAAGAAAATGTCATTACTCAAATATATCAGAGCATATATAACAAATCACTGACGGACAACAAATCGTGCAAAT
>MU262295.1:52500-71997 GCA_020310875.1 Ceratopteris richardii
AGAAGACATGAACTTTAGAAGCTTACTAGTGTGGTAGTGAAAGACATAAGTTAGGAGGTGGGAAAACTGTGGATAGAGAGAAGTTTGTTCATGAGCAAGAGAAGTGTGTGTGTTCTGTGAGCGTGAAGCAGAGAATGGTCAGAGAGAAGAGGATGGAGGTGAAAGATTTATGTGCATAGAGGGCAAGACAGATACTAGAGAGAACTCAATGTAAGAAGCTAACCTCAAAAATGAGCTCTCTAGCTCTTTTTATAGTCTTTTTTACTAGTTTGGCTCTGGCTAAACCTAGTGTCCAGCCTAGTTAAAAATTACGTTTCAAAGCTTATTTGAGGGCCCAAACGGACTGTAAAAATTATGTAAATTGGGATCTAGATAGTTCTTATACTCCTCAAGCTCAAGGACTCCTCGGCTTGAATAAAATGGAGTTGGAATAATGTAAAATGATATTTACAATGATCTTCAATGATGAAAATCACTATTTTATATGGATTTCTTTTGAAAATTTGACATACATTTCTTGGTTCTCCTTACATGCTCCTTCTTGTGTGTCCACTTATTTGACTCGTTCCCATGCCTTGTGCTTGATCTTGACCTTGTGCATGTGTTTTTGAGTTTTCCTTGCAATAAAGTGCTCCAGTACGAGAATACAGCTCTGAAAAAGCTAAAATTTGTGATTTTCCATTATATCTTCCGAATGCCTTGGACCATCGCAATGGTTTGAGAAGTTCAAGATTTTGAGTTTGCATCATATGCATGGTGTAGAAGCTTAGTAGTGCTTATAGGAATCCACTCGTGTATTTGAAAAATTTACATTTTGGTGAATCATCGCGACAGTGCATCATCATCAAGACAAGGCATCACCATCGGGATTGGTTCACGCCATCGTGACAAGACGAAACCATAGCAACAGGCTTATGCCATCATGAGGGTTCGTGACCATTGCAACGGGCCAAGACCATCGTGATGACTCGGATACACCATCGTGACGATCATCCCGACCTATTCCATTGCGTTTGGTTCATACCATCACGATGCATCGAGACCATCATGTCTTTGGACCATCTCAATTGGCCCACGCCATCGCGACGACTCACCTGACCTTTGACCATCGTGACTGGCTTGTGCCATCGCGAGGACTACAAACCATAATGCCTTGACTATCGCATCGCTTTCACTATAGACCATCGCGATGACACTCATATTGTAGACCATTGTGACGATCATCCACATCATCGGGATTGGTTTATGTCATCCTAACACGATGATGCCATTGAAACATGATCATTGCATGCGATTTCAATGGTTCAATACCATCATGACAACCCGTAAGTTACACACCATCGTGATGATCCCCCACCACCTCATCGTAATGAGAACTGAGCCATCGTTATTGTATCACACGATCGTGATTGGATAAGACCATTGCAATGGTTCATCCCCATTGTGATTGTGTCAGAACAATGCGACGGTTTGCTTGAAACACAAATTTAAGGCTTGATTTTTTAGCAAATTTAAGGCCAATTTGGGTGTTTTTTAATTAAATTGTGCATTGTGAAAACAACTAGCATATGTTTGGAGAAGTCCCATTTGCTCATCAACAAAAGTTTGATCTAAACTTGATTTTTTTTACAGGTTTTTAAGAGAATCCAAGGCAAGGCAAAGTGCAAGGCAAGGAAAAGCTTGGGAAGCACATTTTCTTGGACATAAGAGCAATCAACGAGGCAGCACACTTGAGATTGGAAGAACTCTCAATCCCCTCTGTCAATTGCTAGTTTAGGCTAAGTGCAAGTAGTGTTATTGATTGAATTAGGATCATGATAGGCATGATTCAAGTACAAGAAATGTTAATCACTCAAGTTCAAGCTCAAAGGATTTAAATTTAATGGGGCCACAACTTAAACACGAAACAAAAGAACACCTCTTGACGTACATAATTGGACAAGAAAAGAGATTGAGAAGAGTAAAGAGACCAAGTAACTAAGAACAAATAAGTTTTGTGATGACTAATCACATCGAGTGCTAGAGGGAAATCAATTCATGAACCTTAGATCAGGGAAGCAAATAAGAAAGGCCGATCGACATAAGCTGATCGACATAAGCCAATCGACATAATGTTAGGTCATCTGAATCGAGTGTTAGAACCACAACACGATCTTGGGCCCAACAACTTTGTGGTTACCCTTACAAACTGAGCTCAAAGACAAGCGAGTCGGAGATGTCTTATAACATGGAGAGACCAGAAAGCATGACAAATTTAGCCTACCTAGAAAGAGGGAACAATGTAGATAATTAGGGAATAATGTAGATTATTTCCAATCAACCTAACTACACTAATGAATTCGGAGTAGTGATTCCAAAAGCAGAGAGAAGTGATTTCGAACAGGAACCGTTAGATGGTGAGCCTAGGACACCAAGGGAGTCTCGGGGTCAATCTCTACGTATTCCTGAAAAATAGGAATATCACCATTGAGTGTCTGATTCATTCCAATAGCATATTTTGCTTGTTTCTTATACTTTTGTGCGTTCTATACTCTCAACCTTATGTGTATCACTCCCATAAAAGGATTTTTTCTAATTGTAATCACGTTGGTCTCTATGAGAATTTGAAGTTCATTGTCTCATCCAAAGATGGTAAGTTTTTTGAGCTAGTCGATGCGCAAACCTATCTATTTTGTATCGACTCCTCCTTGATGCTCCAAAGTACATAGTGCATTTTATTGCACTTATCGCATGCCTATAAAGTCTGTTTGAGTCTCCATAAGCTCAAGGGCCGGCCTTGAGCCGGTTGGCTGGACCAAACTTGATCGCTTCGCAAATCACTTTTCTACATCCTACAAACTTCTCTAAGCTCTTTCAATAGCAATGGTATAGGATGAATCCAAACTTTGCAGAAGAGGTAAAACATGAATTGGACCGTCTAATTTAGGTTTGGTACATTATTCCTATAGAGAATCCGGAGTGAGTTTTGTCCATTGTGATTGTATTGAAGAAAATATTAAGTTTTGGATTTGTATGGACTATCAGAAGTTCAATGCCACTACGATTCGAGATCCTTTCCCACTGCCCTCTCTAGACAGTATGTTAGATGAAGTTGCAGGGCGAGAGATGTATTCATTTCTAGAATAGCTTAATTCATGGTTCCTTTCTTAATGATCTTCACAAATGTATCTGATTGCAAGTAGTATCTCAAAATTTGTTATGTTCCCTTTATATACATTCACGAAAGTTATTCGTTATTTTTTCTTTATAGATGTTTTCCATATTTTACAAGTAATGATCTTAAGAAGGGTTATATATGCATAATTAATATATTAATGCCTAATGATTGCATTCTTCCATGGTCTCAAATTTCAATGCAAGATAGATATTAACACTTTTTTGATAAAAACCTCTCTCTCTCTCTCTCTCTCTCTCTCTCTCTCTCTCTCTCCCCCCCCCCCCCTCCCCCCCCTTTCTTAGACTTGGCATGCTTAAAGATTGACTTCATTATTAAGAAGGAATTTTCATGCGCTTTGTGACATTATTTAGTATCTAATTTAAGTCTCTTGAGTTTTCATTTCAAAACATACCATGATGGGTAGCTTGTAAAATAAACTCATCTTTAGAATACGCAAGGTGTTTTCAAGTTTCATGCTTTTCTATTTTAATGTTTCACAAGAATAGATAAAAAATGAGATGTGGATAAAGTGGGCAACAAACATACTATATTTTATTGGTAAATAGGAGACGAGAGATTCCATCAAAACATATTACTAACCAAAAAATTTGTCAAATCCTAGCCATGGTGTGAGCATTATTACATACTACTTACATAAGTACATCTCAGATCCTCGAAGTTGCAGCATTCCATATTCCATATTTAGCTCTAATTTTGTTTCTCTAACACTTGGGATATCACTTATGTAGAAACTAGAAAGTAGTAGTTTTTATATCTCAAGCCATCTATTTTCTCTGCTCTCTATCATTCACATTGATCGACCTAGTGCTATGTGGGATTCTCCTATGCTTTGAAAGCATAGAAACATATCAAGAATTTTCCTTTTATGTATTGCTTATGTATTACTAGTTTGTATGAGTGGCAATATCATGAAAACAATAGGATATGCATCGTTCAATTAATTCGCAATAGTTTTGTTGTTGTTCCAAGGAGTCAAAGCATGGGTCCAATTCTATAACACAATCTTTCGAATAATAGTTGAACAAACAAATAAGTTTCAGTCTTGGGTAAAACAGAATGAACTCCCAAAAAACTACTATTAATACTGGACATAATCTAGATGATGTAATACATATACATAGGGCTCCGTTTCAAGTTTCCTTGCGGAATTAATATTTCCACAACTTTCATGGGCTTTTTTATTCAAAGATAAGAACTAACATGTTTTATATCCAAACATATCATGGGGACTAGTAAATATATGAAGTTGCTAAAGATTCACTTCATTCAATGCATGGGCCATAATAGTTTTGGTTAAGAATGTGTAAACACTCATATTATCAGAAGCCAAAGTCCTTTAAATATATGATTGGAATTAAGACATGATGCCTGCTTCATTGTGATTGAGCCATGCATGGATTGAAAGAAAATTCATATAATACTCGTTATTTATCCTTGTATCAAACATAACTTGAAAAAAATATCCAATAAGCATTCATATTCTGTCATGTTACAATCCATATGCAAGAAATGCAATTAAGAATATGACACTAGTAAAAGTGAGTTGAATTCTACCCATGGTGCCAACAATATACAATGCAATTTAAAAGCACATGTCAAGTCTAGGAATCAACCTTTCTAGCAATATTCAAATGAACATGGGTAAAGGTAATGAAGTACCAAAAAAATTACTATCAATATTGGACCACAAGATAGGTGATACAAGAGTAGAAGCAAATCTCTGATATGAATCAAGAAGACCATTGAGAATAATCTGCACAAGTGAACTATCAGACAAGACTCCATCAACAGAAATCGACTGTTCCTTCAAATCTTTGATCTTTGTTAGAAAATTATCCATGGAATCTCCTTTATTCATATGCTTACTCTCAAATTATTTTCGGAGGTAAGCAACATGAGCCTCATTCCTTGCCTGATATAAAATGGTAAGTGTATCCCTAGCATTCTTAGCCGTTCTGCAAGAGCGAATACGAGGAATAATAGCATATTTGACAGACAAGGCTATCATTGCATGTGCATGAGCATCTCTTCCATCCCAACAAATTTGCTCTACAGTAGGTGCAACATGAACCGCAACATGAACAGGAACATGAAGAATATCATCATCTTAAACTCCCTCTGCATCACCTTCAACAACTGTATTTGCAGGTGTAATAGGACGTTTTGCAATATCCTGCACAATAATCCATAGTCCTTTTGCAACCAATACATGATGCATCATATAAGCCCATAATGGGTAATTGGTACCATCCAGCTTATCCTCAATAGCCAACATAGAAAATACACCACTTCTATTAGCCCTGGCCACTAACTAAAATACCATGATGCAGAAAATTGACTCTATCTCAAAAAGTTGAACAAAACTACACTATCGAGCTTTTCTAAGCTTGTAATAGACTTGGAGATGCTTATACCAGCAAATTGAAACCTGTATATATGTTTGGCATAAAAAGACAAAATTTCATGCACACGCACTATGATAGTGCATTCGAAGGATGAAACGAGCTCAGATCGTAATTTTGGCACCACAAAGTGAAGCAATTTGATCTTGTAATCACCTTGAATATGCTCTTCAAAATTCGTGCGATTATGAGACTGTGTTCGGAGCGGTGTCAGCAATGCCCTAGATGAAGTGGCGACTTGCTCTGATACCAATTGTTAGAGTATGAGGTTTGCAGAAGCGTACGAATAGCACAAGGAAGAAGAAGAAGCTTGGAGCACAACACACAATACTGAATGTATTACCACTAGAATGTACAAAGACAAGTGACTCGTTAGGGTCATAGGCGTATATACAAGGTGGGGGGGGGGGGGAACCTCTGAAAGAGGGAAAAAAGTGCCCCGATGGTGCTAGAGTGTTCATACATATAACTACCTAAATATATCAACAAAATTAAAATTGAAGTGGTAGGTATGACTTGGTACAATAATAAGTAAAGAAGATGCATAAAAGATAAGAATGTACTCACAAGAATTAACAAGATTATGTGTAGGAGATGAAGGGCAATATCAAAAGAACCTCTAAGTCTGCAAAAAAATAAGCACAAATAGCTCCAAGCCTTGCTGTAAGAAGAAAACCTACCACAAGCTTGAGAAATAGCTTGTAGACGTGATGTGTAAGAGTGCCTATCGATTCGTTCTTTTATAACCATCAAAACCCCAATGAAAAAATACTCCTACCGTAATTTTCAACCCTAATTACAAAAAGGCATATATGTGGCTTTTTATTTTTTTGATTTAGCTATTCATATGGCATTTTAGATGGTTTGATCTTCGCCATTGAATTATATGATTTTTGATATTTAGATCATGAGTGTTGGATTAAAATTAATTGAAAAGAAACTTTTGATAAAAATTTAGGGTTTGACTTTTGATGAGGTTCTAGGTCTCAGATGGGTGCATATCATATATCATTGAAAAGCTCTTGATGAGTATATTAAGATTATGTAATAATTTTTTCGACAATCTTTGATTATATTTTGACTATCTCCAAAATTAGGGTTTGCTAGAATTTTGGCTATTTTGACATTGTTTTCCAACAAGACATATTAGTTTAATGAAAATCCAACTCTAATTCTTCATATCATTCATGGTTGCCCATTTTTTTAGGAATGACAAGTAGATACTCAAGTACATATATATCAACTGAAACTTTTGATTTTCACATAGTTAACTTTATATATGCATTTTGAATCCCCAAAATTAGTGCATGCAAGAGTAATTGATAACAACTTATGATTTTTGTAAAAAGGCTTGAGCATTTGGATGCAAGACACATGAGATAGTGCAATCAACTAGAAGTACTTGAATGCATTGAAGATCATAAATTAAAGCTCAATTTGTTACCTTTCTAAAAACATCCAATCATTGTAAGGTTGTGAATTCCATATACATGCAGAATTGCATCCATCTTAATAATGTCAATGGTTTGAATGGATAGCTCTGTTTCAAAGTTCTTCATGCCACTTGGAAATATTTTTTGAATAATATTTTTTCTATTCATCAAGTAGGTAGGGGAATTTTTCCAATGCATATGCCTATTAAACATCAAGAGTAGTAGGATAATGAAGTTTAATAATTGATTTGATAATGATCATTAAAAAAATTAATTCCGTGTTGGTTTCATCTTATGTTTATAGCAATTTCTATATGAAAAATCTATGCATGATTTAGCATGTGCAGTACATGATTCTCAGGCTTTGTTAGATGCAAAGCAATGGCATGCACACTTTGGTCATCTGAATTTTGCTAGTTTGCTATGCCTGTAGAAATCTCAAACAGTGTCTTGGTTGCCCAAACTTGAGGCACCTAGTAAACATGTATGTGAAGGCTGTATTTTGGGAAATGGAGTCGTTGAACGGAAGAACACGTCACTCATGGAGATGGTAAGATGTATGGTCAAGAGTCAGGCTTTACCACAGTTTCTGGTTTGAGGTTGTAATGTGTGCAAAGGAGGTTCACAATCAAAGGGCAGTCGAGCCAAAGTTTTCTATGCAAGTAGAGGCAAAGGCAAAAGAGGTGGGCAAAACTCCCAAGGCAAAGGGAGAGGAAGGACAAACTCAAACTCAAGCAACCACTAAGGCTCCAACCAAAGCTATGGATCAAGAGAAAGAGGAAGGAGTAGAGGAAGAGGAGGAAGATCGCATGGAAGAGAAGCATCCAATGGAGAATGCTACAATTGTGGAAAATCGGGCCATTATGCAAGAGATTGTTAGTCCAAAGGAGGAGGAAATCAAGGATACAAAAGGAACTAAGGTAATTATGCGAGTACTTCAATAAATTCAAAAAATCAGAACTTGCTTATGATGTATGGGTCAAGTGAATTGAGACACAAGTTGGATCGGAAGGCAAATAGGTGTATATTTTTTGGATATTCTTCATAGCAAAAGGGTTTTAGATGCTATAATCCTTGCATCAAAGAGCTTTATTAAGGTCTTTATATATAATCCTCAACAAATTTTGAAGACTTAGATAAGGAGCATTTAGTATGCAAGCTTGTAAATGCTCTCTATGGTTTGCAACAAGCATCAAGGCCTTGGTATGAAAAGATTCATCTATATCTTTTGTCTATTGGTTTTAAAAGCTCAAAAGTTGCTCCTACTCTCGATGTTAAGTAAGAGATAATTGTTTTGATCATAATCATCATTTATGTTGATGTTATGATTATAAGAAGTCCTAAGAACTCATCTTCAATTTTAAGTCAAAATTTAAGAAAGTATTTGATGTTAATGATCTTCGTGTTTTACGTTGTTATCTTTGCATTGAATTCATATTCAAGAATGATTGTATCTAAGAAAGTATTTGATGTTAATGATCTTCGTGTTTTACGTTGTTATCTTTGCATTGAATTCATATTCAAGAATGATTGTATCTATATGACACAATAAAACTATATTGAAAAACCTTTAGGAAGGTTTGAAATGCCAAATTCTAAAGCTATGCAAATAACCATGGATGTTAAAGTATCATCACAAGCACATGTAGATTCAAAACCTTTTGATGCTACACTATGTAGTCTAGGCTATTGGATGCTTGATATATCTATATGATAAGCAATATCTCAAGTATAAAGATTCATGTGTTCCTAAAAATTTATTGGAAAACTATTGAGTTTTTAAATATTTGAAAGGAGCTATAAATTATGCAATGATATTTCCAAAGTCATCGCATTTTGTACTTCCAACTTTTGCAGATTTTGATTGGGCATGTGACAAAGACACCAGAAAAAGTACAAAAGGCTATTGTTTTTATGTTGGAAAATGTCTTTCTAAAAACAACCAACAGTGGCTACATCTCAAAGTGAAGTAGAGTATAATCACCTTTACAACTAGACTTGAAGCTAGTTATCTTGATGTTTATGTTCATCTTCTTATGCATATCTATTTAGATAGTCAAAGTGTTATTGCTATTACAAAGAATCTTGTTCATCATGCAAGGACTAAGCATATTGAAGTTCATTATCATTATATTCGTAAGTATCTAAAAAGCACATTAAGTTTATATATGTACTTGCAAGTGAGAAAGTGGCAGATATTTTTATCAAAGCATTATCCAAAGATGAACTTCAAAAGTTACGCAAATTATTGAAGCTTATGGCATTATGACATTGAGGGAGGGATTGTTGGAAAACAAGGTCAGAATAACCAAAATTCTAACCAACCATAGTTTTCGAGATCATCAAAATTTGATCTAAGATAATAAAAAAAATTCTTGCATAATCTTGAAGTACTCATCGAGAGCTTTCAACTGATATATGCTATGCACCTATGTGAGACCTAACACTTAAAAAAAAGTCGAACCCTAATATCTGATCAAAAGTTGCTTTTCACTTAATTTTAATCCAATGATCATGATTTGTATATCAAAAAGCAAATAATTCAATGGCCAAGATCAAAGTGACCCAAAGCTCATATGAAAAGTTAAATCGAAAACACAATTTGGTGTCGAAAATCGTGGGAGGAGGGCTTTTTAGCTTATCTGAGTATTTTTTTGATTGCGGTTTTGATGATTATAAAAGGACCAGCCCATGGATGCTGTTACACATCAACTCTACAAGCTATTTCTCAACCTTGTGCTAGGGTTTCATCTAGAAGCAAACCTTGGATCTCTTTGTGCTGATTTTGCTGCAAACTTGAGGTTTTTTGGTGCTGCCCTGCATCTCCTACACATAATCCTGCTGATTCTTGTAAGTAGCTGCTTATTTTCTGTTCATTCTTTAGTTGCTGTTGTACCAGGTCATACATCAGAGGAGTCCAATTTCTGCTAGGTGTCGCTTCTGGCCTGTTTATACACAGTCAACCACTTCCATATTTGCACATATCCTCTTACACACACTCCTAGGCACTTTGCCCTACATTTTGTACCTAAAACCCTTTTCTTTCAGCCTATTTGAGATGTGTACTCCTCTCTCATTATTTGGTCAAGATGTGTATGTGCTAAGGTTACAAGTATTGGAAAGATCTTGGAGTTTTTTGTGATTCATTATTTGGACCTACCTCACTTCCAACACGTCCAAGGCCATTAACATCCAATTACAAAACACTGTTAAAGCTTGATAGAAGAAACATCAAGATGTCTCATAACAAAACATAAGGTTAATTGGTTATGGCTCTGTGTGTGTGTGTGTGCACATGCATGTGTTTGTGTCCGTCTGTGTTTGTGCATGACCATGTGCACACGTTTGCATTGCAAGCACACGGCTGCAGGCATGCACACACATAGTTTTTTAATTAGTTGCAGGCGCGAGACACATTGAAAATCATAATATTCCACTCCCTCTTATAATGAGTTTTCCTTGCCCAAATGATGGCAAACACCAGAATATATCAAATATGCAAATAATATATATTACCAGGAGGGCAGGATGAAAACTACAAGCTCATTTCCTACAATTTTTTTACATGTACAAAAGCTACAGCATGACCACATCAGATACTCAGATTATGGAGTTGGAAACGTACTTGAGACCACGATAGTCGATGCATTTTGATGATTGGTCCTCGTTGCCTGAATCATAGTTAAACCAAAATATATCCAGATGGATGTTATATGAGCAACATAAACGATAATACTCTTTTATGATTGGATGAAAACTACAAGCCCATTTCTTAGAGAGAATCTAACTACGTGTACAAGCGCAACACATGGCCACATCAAACAATCAAATTATGGGGTGGTAAATTTTTCTTGAATGCATACTAATTCACAATTGCTGTAGTCTTATGCAATTTACGTAACATGAAAATTCTGAATCCCATTGATGGCTTGTCAATTTTCTACAAGTAATACCAACTAACTGCCCAATTATGCAAATTAAGGTTCTCGACGGACTGAACAAGAAAATTAGCCATTATTACTGCCAGAACGTAATGAATAGATGCCGTAGTTCAGAGCTTGTGAAAGTCACCCTGCATTTAGAGACTCTCAATGAGCTTTTACTCACAATTTTAAATATCTGCTGAGAGACTTGTTTGTTTGTATTCGATTTTCCTAGCCAGGCTGCAATCATTTGTACAAGTGGCAACAATAAATGCTAATAATAACAAACACTGCTCTTTCACAGCAAATGAAGTTTATGTTCCATAATGTCTCAAAGGTACAAGACCTGACTGGGTTGCAATGTAAAATTCCTTTGGAGGGGTGCACAGGCTGTACACGTGCCTTTCTAGGTGTCCAACCTAACCTTCAGGTCGTTATCCCAATCTTGTAGGTGGTTTTTTGGGTCAGTTACCCCTGCTCAGTGGATACAAGGGTCCCATGGTATTAAATGCCCATTCATCTAGTATAGTTGCACTATTAAGCCAGCAGAGTAGTCCATAAGGATGAACTCTTTTATGTCAAGGTCCACAAAATGCGACATTAAAACGAACAGTTTCCTACTGGACTTTTATCTATGCTCAGTGATAACAAAAATTCTGACACAAACAACACGGCGATGTCAAAGAGATACTTAGTATAGGTTTACAACATTTAGTGTCTTGTCTACAACTCTTCAAAGACAACTGTTGTAACCATTGAATACCAAAACACAGTATCATCATTTTGGCGAACAAATCATGTTTGCCTCGCATGCAGCAGATATAGCAGATAGCCACCACAATTGTGGACGTAAATTAAACTAGTAATAAAAAATTATACTGAAAATTCGTCCTTGCAACTAATCTGAATTATTGAGAAAATATGGAATTTTGCTGGACAATGTGGAATGAAATTATAAATACATCAGAAATTTGGAACCTAAAATCCCTGAGACTGCCCTTTATTACAAGCTGACCTGTGATTCATATGCCTGCTGCTGAGCAAGTTTTCCTCAGTTGATGACATCCACAATTACCCTCCTTGATTTGACTGGAGCCCACTTCCACCTCTTATAATATCCTGCTTGAATGAGCGTCAGAGTGAGAACAAAGATGACTTTGAATCCCATCTACACAGCAACAACAGCAATGTCAGAAAGCAATACTTCGAAATCATTGAATCCACTAAAACCCATTGGTTATAAATATAAGTTTAGGCCTACTAATTTTCTTTCCTCCATCTCTGGCTCTGTAGCCCAAGACAAGAAAGTAACTATCCTTGGCCATCTACAGAAAATATACAATATCAAATGATTTCAGTTGTGGATCTGTTTTTTTCTTTTGAAATACAGTACAACCTTTTGGAATATTCTAAAGATCCATGTCTGTATATACATGACAAGAGCATGCACCTTCAGGTTATGTCTGTCACATGTAAGGAGCTTCAACTCGTTAAAGAACAACAGAATCATATGAGATCAATGCAAAAAAGGATATGCTCAGTTGTACTACCTTTCATGAGAAAACAACATTTTACATTGTCTAGCTAGAAAAGCATTTTTTTATGCATCCCCCACTTGAATTTAAGTACAAACAAAGTACATGCAAAGATAAGGCCATTTCAAGATAACAACTTCAAAATACTACTATGAAGGGATTGTGTGAACAGCTGTAGAACAAAGAATAAACCTAGAAAAGTCCAATTTCACTAAGAAATGAGAAGTGATGCAATCATCAGCTCATGGCAGTAGATAACAGGCCATAGTTTTCAAATATGGCAAAAGTATGAAAAAACTTCTCAAATATCAAATCCGATATCATATCTCTGCGTTATGAAATAACTAACAAAAATGCATACTCTCAATGCACAAAAGCACATATAATTTAGAGTTTCATGCCGGATTTCAATAACCGAACATTTTTTTAAAGAATAGAAAAGGAGAAAAGAAAGGGAAAAAGAAGTTTTTTTCCCATGTTACCACAAACATGATATACTCCAATGTGATGTTACTTTGTATTTAGGGATATTATTCAACTCTTACTTCAGTACACTTCATCATCAATAGAGAGAGCTATTCCATCCATCCATCTTCTCCCCATCTTGCTACGTTTGTGATCCTTGTGTGTGTTTCCTGTGTGTCTATCACACTTACTACATACACCTAACAGTGGTAACATAGCCAGTTGAGCTCCTTCTCAAGTTCCCCTTTTTTGCGTCCAAACACACACACACTTTTAGACAGTGCAAATTGGCTTCGAAGAGTAGAACATTAATTTTGAGTAGCTAGAAAGCATTTCCACATGTCGCACTAGGGTTTTACCCCCATTTCGAAGCCATTCACTCAATCAGAAATGCCATCAAAGCGATGAATTGTGACTTGAAATTTCAGCATTCATTCAACTTCCATTGAAGTAAAGATCTTGTCATATTCTTGTTCTTTAGTCAAATTGCGGACAACAATGACTTGTTTGGCATGGTTCAAGCTGAAGATAAACTTTATGGGCCATCTATCCAATGTGCTCTTACATGATGAACCATGTTCTTGTTGCAAAAAAAACTATGAAACATAGTGGAAACTATAGATCGAAGACCCCTTGGTACTACTTCGTGGTTTAGTGTCACAGATGGAGCTACTTCTTCAAGTACAAAGGTTATTCCCTTTCAACCTACACAGGAGTAACTTAGATGGGATGGCAAAGATGCTCGAGCTCATGCATTGATTGCACTTTCTATGAAGCATGGTATAGTTCCACACATTTGGTCATGTTCTACATCACGATGGTCATGGGATACTCTTGCTTGTTTGTATGCCATGCGTAATGAAGCACATGTTGCATAATTTAAGAAAAAAATTTGAGGATGTATGTATGGCTGAAAATGAGTAAATGAATGTGTATGTGACACACCTCAAAGACTTGAAAGAGCAATTGGCAAACATAGATGAGACTATTCTAGATTCGTCACTCATCTCTACATTGTTGAAAGAATTCCCAGAATCTTTTTAAAGCTTTGCCACTGCACTCTATTTGGTTGCAAACGAAAATCCAAATATGTATGCATTTGATGAGGTTGTCTCTTATTTTGCAAGAAGTGCAATCTAGAGTGAATAGGAGTGGTTTGATTGAGGGAACACAAGCACTTGCTATCTCACAAAAAGGGAAAAGCAAGTATGACATCAAAACCAAAACCTAAACCTTCCTTTTCCACTCATTCCTCTAATGATGCTTGTTTGAAGAAGAAGAAGAAGAGATGCAAATATTGTGAAAGGTTGGTCATAGTATTGATGAGTGTAAAAGCTTGCCAAGTGCAATGAAAAGAAGAAGGAATCCAACATGTGTATTGCTGAAAATTCTTGAAATGCAAACAATGATGAAATCAACATGGCCCAAGATTTTTGGGCATGTGTTGTTACATGTCATTATGATGCATCATTGCATTCTAAATGTATGGTTGTGAGGGAGGCTGATTCGGATTGGTTCTTTGATAGTGGTGCTTCAAAGCAAAGCACCTTCTTGACAAGTTTTGGATGGAAATGGTCATGTGTGCAAACTATGTGTTGAATCATTACTGTACACAAACATTGAGAATCATCACTCCTTGTGAAGCTTGGAGAGAGTGTAAAAATAAAACACTCCTTGAAATGGCATGATGTATGGTTAAACGAAAGTACCTTTCTGATAAGTTTTGGATGGAAGCGGTCATGTGTGCAAACTATGTGTGGAATCACTACCCTGCAAAAACATTGAGAGTCATCAATCCTTATGAAGCTTCGAATGGGCATAAACCTATGGTTAGTCATATGTGCATGTTTGGTTGTTTGGCATATTCTCTTATGTCATCACAACAATATCACAAACTTGATGACAAGGCAAAGAAATGTATATTTGTTAGCTATAAACTTATAGTGTTGAAAATAAAGGATATCGTTTGTACCATCCATTGATGGACATAATTATAATGAGTCGAGACGTGGTATTTTCTGAAAATTCAGTTGTTCCTCTACTTGAATGCAAAAAAACAGCCAACAATTAGATCACAAGATGTGTTTGATACACTCATAAATTTGTTCCAAAGTGGTGCGCTTGACTATGGACATGCACAGCAATCAAATGAGGTTCAAAGGGCTGAAAATACAAAGAATTTCCAACCATACATGGTTGGAACTACTGGAAATTTCCAACCACATATGGCTGAATATTTGCATCAAAATATGGCTAAAAATGAGCATGAAATTCAACCCATATATAATATACATGTTCATCATGCATTACATAATGAATGCATGTCTATAAAGAGTGCACAAGCTATGTCAAACTGTTTGAAACGAACTTTCCAAGACTGCAAATTGAGAGCACCTTTACTCGGTAGAACAAAATAGAGCTTTCTCCATGCATAAAGTGGATAATTTTTTTATTGCTATAGCATATAATGAAGAGCCACTTACTTTTGAAGATGCATGTGATGATCAACATTGGATGAGTGCTATGCAATCAGAAATGGATTCAATACATAGGAATGATACTTGAGAGTTATGTGAATTATAAAAACGAAAAAATATCATTGGTACGAAGTGGGTTTACAAGATTAAGAGAAAATCAAATAGTAGCATTGATCGCTATAAAACTAAATTGATTGCCAAAGGATATGTGCAACAATATGGCATTGACTATGAGGATACTTTTGCACCTACTTTATGCATGACTACCATTCATATTGTGGTTGCATTGGCTACCCAAGGAGGTTGGAAAGTATATCAATAGGACATAAAAACAACTTTCTTGAATGGTGATTTGCCAAAAGAGGTTTATGTGAAGCAACCTCGTGGATCTGCCATGAAAGCGCAAGAGCATATAGTTTTCGTTTGCATAAGTCTTGTATGATCTCAAGCAAGCTCCACGTGCATGGTATGACAAAATCCATAAGTGCTTTGCTCTTAGTCTCACATCTAGTCCCATTGAAAGCACAACCTATGTAGTATGTATGCAAAGATAGGGCCTATCTTACAGTGCATGTTCCTTGTGTTGATGGGATACTCTTCACGGGGTGAGTGATGCAAAACTTGACATCCTTATGGACGACTTGCAACATACTTTTGATGTTACTTATCTTGGACTTTTGTGCTACTATCTTGGCATCTTATTTGTATCCATTGAGGGGAGAATCATTATGTATCAAGTGAAATATGTTGAAAAAATACTTCAACATTTGACTTTGATTGCAAGCCAATTTCCACACCAGTGGAGAAATGATTTAGGTTCTCAGTTGAGGATTCTAGAGATAGACATGAAAATGATGGAGACGTTTGAATCTCATGCCATTATGACATTGAGGGGGGGATTGTTGGAAACAATGTCAAAATGCTCAAAAGTGCCAAAAATTGCTTTTAATTTTTTACATGTATGCAATGCATTGCAAACGTATACTTAACGTAACGTTTGTTGACATTTGGATCACGTAAATGCACGTACACAGAGGATAGTACAGAAACAAAATCACACAAAAATACTCAGAGAATAGAAAGAGAGAAGAGACTTGACAATAGATTGGGTATAATCTCCCCTCACATACTTTGATGGACGAGTCTATCAGAGCATGTGCATTTATAGGTATTTTGGTATTACGTCTTGAATAGAAGATACATGAGAGCAACACTTTGAGAAGAGTGCTTTTTACAAAAATCTGCTTTATTTACAAAGTTGTAATCTACTATTTTTACAAAAACGTCGCTTTCTAAAGCGATCTATTGTTTTTACAGAAAATAACTGAAATACTATCTTTTAAATATTCTTCTAAATATCTCCAAAAATATTTGAATAACCCTCATGAATCTTCACCTGCTAAATCAAAACACAAAACATATTAAAACCCTCAAGGCATTAGAATCCATTTAACATTCCATTATTCCATAAAGTATAACATGTGTCCTAGTTGACGAGCAATTGACCTCAATTGATAACAATAAAATAGACATGGATGGCTAGTCAGATGTCCAATCATTGATCAATCATAAGCATATTCCATGTAAAAACACATACATGGAACTGGAATACTGAAATTTAATGTGATTGTGAATGATAAACAGAAATCAAATGGTCATGTGGAGTTTGTGATGTCTTATGAATCCATTGAGATTCTTCAAGTGAGTGATTTTATATTTAACCAAATATCTATGATATTAATTACTTGTGTGTGTAGTAGTAACATCATAATCAATTATTTTCTTTGGAATTAAAATTTTAGTATCCTCTTCAAGTAAAGGAGGGTCATCTAAAATAGGAGTGAGTGGTAATGTTCCTTTAAATTGTTTCAATAAACTTATATGAAAAGAAGTATGTATATTCCAATGAGAAGATATATCTAATCTAAAAGCATTCTCATTAATTTTTTGAATAGTACGAAAAGTTCCATAATAATGTGGTGCAAGTTTAACCTTAGGATGTTGTGAAATATTTTTCAAACGTCTTTTAATTATTTGTAACCATACAAAATTATTTTCATTAAATTCTTTAACTACTCGTTTCTTATTAACATTACCCATGTAATGTTCTTGACTCTTTTTAATGTGCTCATGAACTTCATGAAGCGTAGAAATATGATCTTGTGCAAAAGCATTAGCCATAGGTATGTCAGTTTGAGTGAGAATCAGGGGAATGGGAAGCTTTTACCATACAAAATTTCATATCGTGCACATCTAGTAGTGGTATGTGTTGTGTTATTATATGAAAATTGTAGTAAAGGGAGTTTCTCATCCCAATTACTTGTACTATCTAAAGAATAACAATGTAATAGATCTAAAATAGTACTATTTGTAGCTTCACTTTGCCCATTACTTTCAGGATGAAATGTAGAGCTAAATTCTATTCAAGAACCTAAATTTTGAAATAATGCAACCCAAACAACATCTCGATATGAAAGAATAAATTTTGGAAACCATGATATGGAAAAATACATTTAATAAATAACTTAGAAACTTGAGGTGCAAAAAGAGTCTTTGTTGAAGGAATGAAAAATGCTTGTTTAGTAAATCTATTAGCAATTGTCCAAATCATATCATTATATGATCAAGTTGTAAGAAGACCAATAATAAAATCCATAGAAATTTGTTCCCATGTTCTAGTAGGTATAGGAAGTGGCATTAATAATCCAAATGCTTTACCATGATGTCGTTTCACACGTTGACATACAATGCAATGGGAAACATACTCTGTAATATCCTTTTCCATATTTTTGGCCAAAAGAAAAATTCTTTACATGTAGAAATAGTACTTTGTATGCCCCTATGACCTATATACGGTGGTTTGTGCATCTCTTTCATAACGAATTCTTTAAAACCTTGTGTAATGCATAACTTGTGTTCAAAATACAAGAGTCCATTATGAAAAGTAGAGTGATCCTCACTAAATGTTGGAGAATTATTGAAAGCATTCCATGTTTATGAAAAATACAAATCAGACACATAAGTAGGAATCATGTCATGAAATGAATAAATATGAACACCAAAATTATTATTTATTGAAATAATAGTTATTTGTGGGTAGCGGAAACCACTAAGAGCATGAGCTACAACATTAGCTTTGCCAGGTTGATATTGAATCGTAGGCTAAAATTTTGTATGAATGAAGCCAATTTAATGTGTCGATTAGAAATCAATGGTTGATTTCCTAAATGCTTAATAGCTTATTGCTCTATTTTGATTATAACTTCTAAACCCATGAGATAATGTTTCCAAATTTTTAAAGCATGCACAACAACGAAAAGTTCCTTATCATATGTACTATACTTCTTTTTAGAAGGTTTAAGTTTTCTACTTTTAAATGCAATGGGATGATCATTTTGCATTAATACAACACATATACCTGAACCAATGGCATATGTAACTACATGGAAAGGTTGTGCAAAATCAGGTAATTGCAAAACAGGTGCATGAGAAAGTGCATGTTTGAGTTTTTCAAAAGATTGTTGTTGTACTAATCCCCATGCTGGAATTGTGGTAAACATGGACACTTTGAATGTGATTGCACGTTGAAGAATCAAAATAACAGAAGGTAGAAAAACAACTATGCATCCACAAGTGCAGATGATTCTGAGAAGTTGTTCATGGTTCAACATCACATGATGAATACGATGTCTGTTGGTATTTCAAAATCGAATAATAATGTCTGGTATGTTGATTCAGGTGCTTCAAATCAAATGACCATTCATGAAGAATGGTTTAGTAGTTTGCAGAAAATGCCAGTTCCTGGATATGTTGAAATAGGTGATGATACATCGCATCCTATTGAGCATACAGGAAACATAACATTTCCTATGGAGGAGGGGAAGGTAAAACATCTTGCTGATGTGTTGCATGTTCCAAATATACAAAGAATCTGGTTTCTGTTGGACAAATGGTTGACCAAGGATTACAAGTCAAGTTCAATGCTGATGGATTATATGTAGAGGAGTACAAGTAGGATGGACGATTGGTTGCGAAAGAAAACAAAGTGGGTAGGATGTTCACCTTAATGTGAAGATTCTTGAAA
>MU262296.1:0-7500 GCA_020310875.1 Ceratopteris richardii
TGCATGTGTATGTGTATGTGTGTGTATTATATGTATGTGCATATGTATGTATATATATATATATATTAATATATTATATATATATATATATATATATATAATATATATATGTGTGTGTGTGTGTGTGTGTGTGTGTGTATGTATGAGCATGCATGGACATGTGCATGCATCTCCATTTACATCCATGTGTATGTTGCATGCATGGGAATGTGCATATGCATGTGTATAAGTATGTGTTAATGTTTATGCAATAATGCATGCATGCATGTCCTTTTATGTGTTTGGAGACATTTTTGTGCATATGCATGTGTATGTGTGTGTGTGTGTATGTGTATGTGTGTGTATGTGTATGTGTATGTGTAAGTGTCTGTGTGTATGTGTATGTATGTGCGTGTGTATGTGTATGTGTGTGTATGTGCATGCATATGTGTGTGTGTATATGTGTGAGCGTGCATGTTCATGTATATGTGTATATGCGCATATCAATGAGTAAGTGTGAGTTTGAGAATAAGAGAGAGATTCAGAAAGAGTTTGTTGGAGCACATAAGCACGGTGTAAATATGAATGTTGGAGAGCGCTTCGATCAGATGTGCATAAAATGATGATTGAAGAGTGATCCAACATTTTTTTTATCAAACACCACTGTTGCATAAGCAATGTAAAAGCATCATGTATGCCATCATGCAAAGTGTCGCATAAGCGATGCTCTACTTCATTTCATAAGCGACACAAGTAAGTGTCGCATATGTGACATTGTTTTATAATTCATATAAAGGATGCTCAGTTAGTGTTGCTTTCATGAACGTCACTATGAGGCGTTTGAAATAACACCGCGATTAACATCATTTAGATGAGGGTGTGCACTTAACGCCCGGTCTGACAAAATGCATGATCATGTAGTGACAAAAAATGTGCCATGTTAATCATTGATATGCCTCCATATTCCTTGTAGTGTTAGAAAGACCAAGGCATCACTTTTTTTCACTTTTCTCCAATCAAAGTTTCTCCAAAGGCATTAAGCCTTTTAAGTTCTATATAAAAATCATGGAAAAATGAAACCACATTTTTGTATCAATTTTGAATGAAAATGGGTGGTCTTTATTACTGGGATGCAATCCTCAAAAAAGAAGATATGCCTAAAACTAAAAGATCGAGCCACATCATGTCAATTTTTTTACTAGAATTACGGTATAGACGTAAGATATAATAATTAACTTAAATTTTCACCTCATTATTAAGGTGCAATCCATCAAAAGAGAAGTTATTCCTAGATCCAAGAGATCAGAACTCCTAAGGATTTTTCTATTGGAAGTAGCTCTCAAAATATGGGCCTAGCAATTGGATTACATAAGAGGATATAGGCAATGTCCCATATTGGAATATGAAGATTAGTGCTTGCTTAAAGGAAGAATAAAAGATTAGCACAAGAGGGGCTTCATGTTGTTCAAAGCAAAATTGGACCCCATGTGAGAGATCTACGATGAAGGAATGGAAACAGAATTGAAAATATCCCCGATTAAAAAAAAATAATAATAAATCATCAAAAGCTAAGCTACAATATGGTGCCTCTAATGTCCTTCCTCAAGGGGCAATTCAACTCGATGAATGTTGGAGCTCGCAAGTTTCTCAATGCCCTTCTTTGGTGTAAGAGATCCCTCATATAAGAGGAGCACATCTATCATCTCTGTCAGGTATATCCAAAGAGAAGAAAGGTTTGGTGCTCTATGCAAAGAATTCTTAAGATGATTGCTAAGATCTCAGGGAAGAAAGTTATCTTAGGAGAGGCAAGTGGGTATTAGGCCCTTTGGAATGTTATTAGAGGAGTGGTTCTATGGGAAATTTGGAAAGGGAGATGTATTGTAAACCTTGCAAACTCTCCCCAAGAGTTCTCCATTAAGAAATCCCTTTATCTTGCTAGGAAAAAGAATCAAGATCGATAAAAGCAACCCTTCTTTTAGAGATTTGATTGCTAAAAAGGAAATGTGCCTTAGGCGAGTTGTTTGGGCACTCACCTCAATAGGTGGAGGTTGTGTGTTCACTCCCTGCAGGCCACTTGACACACTTAGCGAGTGTGTCCAGCCTACCCTTGTAATGCCTTTGAGTCGTTGAAACTAGATGCCTTCGGACAATGCTTTCTTTGTGATGCTTCGACAGTCTAACCCCTACTTTGTTCGATATGATGGGTCCCATGGGTACTATGCCCTTCACTTGTATAGATGTTCTTTCAGTATACTCAAGCCTAGGAGATTAGGCTTCGGTCCAACTTCCTCTTTCACAAAAAAAAGGAGATGTGCTACCATGAAGAAAACGACAATTCTATTATTTTGTTTTGCATCTCCTCTAAACTCTATTGTTATTTGTCCCTTATTGATTAAGTTCTAGGTTTTTTTTAATAACTCTTCCATGTTCTTGAACTTGTTTTGCTCATGTGAGCTTTCTTCTTCTGTAAAGCCGAAATTTGGGAAGAGAGTTTAAATCAAGGTGTGGAGACTAAGGCAAAAATATTGATTAAGTTCTAGGTTTTTTTTTAAATAACTCTTCCATGTTCTTGAACTTGTTTTGCTCATGTGAGCTTTCTCCTTCTGTAAAGCCGAAATTTGGGAAGAGAGTTTAAATCAAGGTGTGTTTATATCAAGGTGATGATACCAGCTTGGAAACCTTTTGGTGGTGCCTCGACACGTTTTGTGAAGCCTTTGGATCGAGAATTAACCATACCAAGACTGCATTCAGGGCTATCAAAGGGAATCAAACCAATCTCCTCACTGTGCAAGGATGCCAAAGCATTCAATCAGGTCAGGTCATTCGTATTCTTGGTATCCCCTTGGGTTTCGGTGTTACTTTGGAACAAAGGTGGGCTTGGGTCCTCGCTAGACTTAATAATAAACTTAACTACTGGAGGGGTTTGCAAATCAATCTTGCTGGCCGGGCCATGGTGATCAACACGTTCCTCATATCCTCAATCATATACTTTCTCTCTTGCTGGAGATCGAAGAATCAAGATTTAGCCAAATTAGAAAGTACTTGTAGGAACTTTCTTTGGACCGGGAACCATAATAGGAGGGGGGTGCCTAAGACCAAATGGTCCATATGCACTAGCCGAAAGAAGAATGGAGGTCTAGGTATTATGGACATTGGTAGCATGGCCAATAAACTCGCGGCTAAATGGATGATTAAGGCGTGGTGCAACAGAGATTCCTCTTGGGCCACATTAATTTTCAGAAACAAAAATGCAATTACTTTGGTAGGCTACCCTGGATGGAAAAACCTCGACATCCTCACCCTCCTATTCTCTCTGATTCCGATCTCACCCAAAGGATCGATCCTGGTTAGATCCTTGTGGTTGACTTGGAACACATTCAAACCGCACATCAGAATCAATGAAGATTGGAAGTGGGCTGCAAGTATAAGACAAAACGACTCTATTTGGTTCCCGATCCAAGGCATGAGAAACGTGGAGCCTTGGAATGTCTTGAGTGCCAAGAGACTCTGGAATAAGGGATTCAAACAATGGAAGCACCTCTGGAAACATGACAGGAATAGATGGGTGGACTTTGAGGATCTTGACCCTACTACTGCGGTCACATACGAGGAATGGAATGTTTTACTGAGCAGACACCATGCTTGGGACCGATCTAAAATCCGACTACTTATGGGACAGGACTCTCCGAACCCAATGGGCCTTAAATGGTATAACGGTAATCGCCTCTCCAAGCTTCCACATGTCGAAGCTTGCAATGACATTCACATCACTCTCAACAAGAAATGGTGTCTCAACTGGACACGACTTCGATGGGATATGAAATTTATGTCTATCTGGCATCCTCTCATTGAAAACAAAAAGTTGGTTCTCCTATGGCAAATCCTACACCGTGGAATATGGACCAATGCAAAAGCTAACAAGATATGTGGGGTTCCACCCTCGTGCAAGAGATGTTTCCGTAGCAAAGAGGATATTGGTCACCTGTTCTTTGCTTGCACTAAATCCCTTCAGTTATGGAGGGTCCTTGGTCGTTCTTTGGGACTCCAAGAACAAATCAATTGGAAGCAAACCCTCATTGGTGAAGCGATCGATTGTTCTGCGGCGTTGTGGAACGTGATTAGGGGAGAGATCCTTTGGAATATTTGGCGAGAAAGATGTGCTCAAAACTTTGGTAATACCCCCAAGGAGTGGTCGATCGAGAAGTCCCTTTTCCTTCTCGGCAAAAGAATTGCTAATTGTAAGAAAACTCCCCCCTTTAGACATCACAAAGAGCTACAGTATGTCAACAATAAGCTTAAAACCAAGTGGGCTCCACATGATGGGGATGTGAGGTTTATCAACCTCCTCTATAACTCCATGTAAGCCTTGCAAGGCCTAACCTAAAGGCTAATAATGGCAGATCATCGAAATGAAAATTAGTCATCAGAAATATATTAGTTGGAAGCCAGCTCTGCTGGGAGAAGCGAGTGATCGCGTTGTGACTCTCCAGAACGCTCGAAACTCTGGTCATTTGAGTATTCACTGTTCCTCCTTAGCTAAAGGATCGCTAATTGTAAGAAACCCCCCTTTTCCTTTTAGAATTCATCAACTTTTCCTTTTGATCAAGAACACACTTTACCCATGTGGGCCCCGCATGAGGGTAATGAATGGGCGATTAACCCTATTCTTGTAAATCCTACACTCTGTAAAAGCTTCCCCCGCTTTGTGGGATTCGGGGGATCCCACGGGCACTAGTCACCTTCTTTTGTATTTTTCCTTTATTTAGTTCAAGTCCGGGAGAGTAGGCTAAAGCCGAACTTCCTTTATTTAATATATATATATATATATATATATATATATATATATATATATATATATATATATATATATATATATATATATATATATATATATATATATATATATATACCGAATAAAAATAGGGCAATTCTTTTGAGAGAGAGCAAACGTCCATCACTATTTGAACAGGGTTCTTCTTTTGAAAAGTCGACGTTTTTTATGCATGTGGTCAGTGGTCACATGGCATCCTCTTCTCTTGCCATAAATGAGAATTTGAGGGCTTCGTGCTGAGTAATCGTTGGAATGGCATTCAAGCAGTTCCGCAAAAGTCATAGCTGAGGCACCACGAGCATAGTTAATTGGAGAAGAACAGTTAGATTGGGGCTTTGTCCCTTTAGAGTGAATATATGATGGGCTTCCTGCACAGGTGAATGAGAGAGAGAGAGAGAGAGAGAGAGAGAGAGAGAGAGAGAGAGAGAGAGAGAGAGAGAGAGAGAGAGAATCCTACACATTCTGAGAAGGAAATGTCTGAAGTAAAGATCAAACGAACTAAGCAGTATGTTGGGTATCTGATGTCGTTCGCCGCCCTCCTCATTGTTCATTTTCGTGGTTCGCTGGATACAAGCTCTGGAGTCTGCTGGAATGCAGGCTGTATGCATGATCAATATAAGAAAATTTTAACCTCCTCAGTAACACTGTACAAATGGAATAAAGCCGCTCACTGTTCAGTGCGGAATAGGAGAATTAAACGTAACGGTGAGATACTTTTGATCGAACACAAAATCGCAGATGCGTGAGATATTCCTTTGGATGAGGTTGTCCTTGCTCTCGCCATCTGGCTGCATTCGGCTAATCTACAGGTGCTGCAGCTGCTGGTACTGAAAGCTTCCTGTACTGCCGCTTAATGGATCCTTCCTAGCAAGTGTCTGTTCGTTAACTTTAAGACATGCATGGAACAGTGAACTTGGAAGTTGGAAGCTATGGAGCTAACGTCATGGCTCGATTTCAGAAATCAAAAGCAAAACAGAAAAAAAGGCGAAAAAGAAAAGCTACAGCCTGCGTGGAAGATGAAGACAAGGATGGTATCTGGTAGCTTCGCATCCGCAGTAAGCCTTTTCAATGCAGGTCAGACAAGGTGAGAAGACGCCCACATGCTGTCCGAGCGTCATTCATGAGGGATGGGGCCTGGGTGATCGACTGTCGAGCGTGGACTGCTGGGAATTTGGAATACAGTGACCGGGGCCCCGGCCGGGATACCGTCCCCCGCCGTCAGACAAAGGCATCCTTTTGAACACATTGATGGATTTTTCACGTTTTGCGACGTGAACCCGGCTGTTGTTTATTTTTATTTGACGTTCTAGTAACGACTCACGAGTCTCTCTCTCTCGCTCTCTCTCTTTCTCTCTCTCTCTCTCTCCGAGTCCCGACTCTCTCTCTGTGAACAGTGAAGCACTCGCGGGCTCGGCCGCCCAATCCCCGACAAAACCGACAATATTTGTGATGTGCATCTTTCCGACCGACAGCGTGTCCGTCAGTGAGGAGTCGAGGACAAAAGATCACCCAAGTAGCGACAAGAGTTGTGAGTGGACTGTGGATAATAGATATATATCTTTAAGGCCACTGAAAAGGTTTATAATTAAAATCCAGCCGGAGTGGTTTAGCGAATGTGCCTTGTATTCCGCAAATGGTCGGGATTTAAATCTCGCTCGGGACTGGATGTCTTAGAGTTCCCCAAGATGAGTGCCATTATCTTACGAACTTGAGTGTGTGTGTCTTTTCAAATTCCTTGTAATTCCTTGTACTCTAAAAAAAAAGAAAAGGTTCGTAATTTTATATCGTTCTATACATACATCCGCACTTCATCTCTCATCCATATACGCCATATCCAAAGATTGAATATAGTATAAAATCTGAAACATTTCATTTCAATTTGTCCAAAATGTGGAAACAATTGTTTAGACTGTAGATCGATTTTAGAAGCCATTGTGGAAATCTAGGAAGGTTCAGAATTCGTTAAAGAATCCAAGTGAAACTTGTTGTTTCGAAAGATTGACTTTGATAAAGTTTATAAGAAAATGTCAGACATTCCCGCTTGCTCCACTGTTATTTTCTATTGTCGCCAATGGCTTTAGCTGCATTGTTGAAAGTCAGCTTTAGCTTGGTCATATCAAAGATCTTTCTCTTCCTGAAAGGCAAGATCATATGGTCCTTAGGATGTTTAGTGACAAAACTAATGCCTTCATCTTTAATGAAGCAGGATGCATTTCTCACTTCTACCAACGCCTAGATATTTTATGTACTCCCTCTAGTTCTAAAGTTAATCATGCTTAAACTCCATTCAAGAAAACCTCGTGGCTACCACCTTAGCTTCTTCAAGACTAAAGGCGTTTGGAGCTTGCCTCAAGCCAAGCCTTCCCACTACAAGGAATACGCGTGCATAGCGATGGTTGATGCGATACACTTTCATCACTACATGATTGTGTATTTTATTGCACTCGGCATTGAGCATGCATCATCACTTAAACGATGTTAATCTCGATGCAATTTCCAATGATGTTAGCGATGTTAATTGAATCTTCGCTAATGTGAACGTCGCATTTGCGATACATAAGTAGTGTCATGTATGGGATGCAAATTTATGTTGCATATGCACCACAAATTAATGTCACATATGCAATGCAAAAAAACATTGCATATGCGATGCTAAAAGTGATGATTTGCAAACTCATGTTTACGATGTT
>MU262296.1:10000-57500 GCA_020310875.1 Ceratopteris richardii
TATGTGCAATAGGGTAACCACAAGACTAACTCACAAATGAATGACTTACTGATCTCCCAGTCATATGCCTCTATATATAGTTGCTTGAATCAATGAGGACCATGAATGTAACTAAAGTCCACAAGTGCATGTGCAATCTCCTCCACTCCTTTGATACCTTCCACTAGAGTCCACTAGTGGTTGGAATGATCTTGTCCACTGCTTTAGTACCTGCCACTAGAAACCACTAGTGGTGGTTGTACTCGCCACTCGAGTTAAGTCTCTCTAGACTCAAGTTAACTCACGTTAACTTGAGTTAGAAGGCTCTAGAGCTTCTTGGGTGAAAGTCTCTCCCGATGCTCCCCATGGGATTTTAACCCAATAACTCCTCCTTCAAAACCTTGATACTTAACCACTAGAAGAAGTGGATTACTTGTTTATGAGAGCACATGAACTTATACTTGAGTCTATTCTTGAGATCTGTGGTCCTACACATAAGTGACCAAACGGTGTCCAATTTCATATCTATGTGAAGCGGTCGGACGCTTAGACCATAGACTTACTTTATTTCATTCTTTCCCCCTTGGAAAAAGTTTTTTTCCTAAAAAATAAAGCTATATATAGTATCCATAGGCAAACCTTGAGCCTCATGTTCTAGTACTAGAAGAACATGAGCATGAATTCATTCTATCAGTTTATCCACTTAGTACTTGAAAGTAGAAAACAGTATGCATTGCGTATATTTGTTAGATTTATATGAGTAACTATATATATACACATACACACACATAATATACACATATATATACACATATATTTACATATATATTTATACACATATTCATATACACACACATAATACACAAATGTACATGCACATCAGGTCACATGCATACATGTGTATGTGTGTATGTATATATATGTGGATATGCGTATGTGTGTTGATGTATGTATGTATGTATGAATGAGAGAGAGAAGTGTCTAGACACGCATACACACACATACACATCCGTACACACACATGCACATACATGCACATTTACACATACATGCACATTTACACACACACATACACATGCATGCAGTTACACACATATAATGAATACACACATAGACACATACACATACAAATATACCTCTACACATACATAATCATATGTACACACACATAGACTCACACAATCATGTTTACATACATATATACACATACACATGCATACACACATATAGATACACATACATACACACACATGCATACACACATATAGACACACATACATACACTATATATATATATATATATATATATATATATATATATATATATATATATATATATATATATATATATATATATATATATATATATATATATATATATATATATAACTACACACACACACACACACACACACACACACACACACATATATATATATATATATATATATATATATATATATATATATATATATATATATATATATATATATATATATATATATATATATATATATATATATATATATATATATATATATATATATATATATATATATATATATATATATATATATATATATATATATATATATATATATATATATACATACATACATACATACATATACATACATATACATACATATATACATATCCCAATAATAAATAAATAAATAAATATATATATATATATATATATATATACATATATATATATATATATATATATATATATATATATATATATATATATATATATATATATATATATATATATATATATATATATATATATATATATATATATATATATATATATATATATATATATATATATATAGAGAGAGAGAGAGAGAGAGAGAGAGAGAGAGAGAGAGAGAGAGAGAGAGAGAGAGAGAGAGAGAGAGAGAGAGAGAGAGAGAGAGAGAGAGAGAGAGAGAGAGAGAATCAATAGCCGAAATCAGTAGAATCAACATGTAGAGTATTATCCTCTCTCTCTCTCTCATAGATACCAACAATAATTCCCACATAACCAAGTTCTCCATCTATATCATCTGGAAAGAATCGTCGATGTCGAAGATAAATATTTTTGTTGAGATTCTTATCAGATTGATTTCAACCAATCATCACAATATGGACAAGCTTTATAACCCTTAGTAGATATTCTTGCATCATAAAAAGAATAAAAATATAATTAGATTAAATCACATTTATTTGTATGCATATTGAATAAAAAATTACACCAATACCAGAACAAACACCATATCTTGGAAAATCAAGAATAGTCAAAGCTACAATACCACGAACCATAATATATCTTTCATTGATGCTTTTCGATACATCAATGACATTAATACCTCTCCATAACTCTTGGATATCATCAATGAGAGGAGCAAGATATATATTCATATCTTAAACTTGTCTTTTTCTTGGGATTAAAAGTGAAAGCATTAAATGTTCCTTTTTAATGCTAAGATATGGTGGAAGATTGTAGTTTATGACTACCATTGGCCATGATGACCATTTACTCGATTTCATGGAGAATGGATTAACCCTATCTAATGCAAATCCTAACTTTAGATTTTGTGGATTTTGTGCAAAATTAGGCCATGTAGAATCAATATGCTGAAAAGCAACACTATCATGAGGAATTCTAATTATTCCTTCAGTACTTTTATGATCATGTCCCCATGTCAAAAGCTTTGATAATTCGGGGCTTTGAAACATATGTATAATCCGTGGAGCCAATCCAAAATCTCTCAATTATACCTTTTTTGGGATTTTACCTTCTTCGTCTTTGTATCAAGGAGATTGACAATTTGGACATGTCAAGGAGTCTGCATATTCACCTCTATATAAAATACAATCGTTAGGACATGTATGTATACATGGATAATCTATACCAAGATTGTTGATTATCTTCTTCACTTCATCATGTGATGTAGGAAGAATATTCTGACTTGGTAAAAACTTTTCAGATAATAACCTATAAGTTCATGAAAAAAAGACATATTGATAAAAAATAATTAATAAATAAATTTACACATACACACACACATACACTGGCACACACACACACACACACACACACACACACACATATATATATATATATATATATATATATATATATATATATATATATATATATATATATATATATATATATATATATATATATATATATATATATATATATATATATATATATATATATATATATATATATATATATATATATATATGTGTGTGTGTGTGTGTGTGTGTGTGTGTGTGTATGCATATGATTTTGTATATGTGTATGCTTATGTGTATGTGTATGTGGATGTGTATGTGGATGTGTATGTGGATGTGCATATGTATGCGTATGTGTATATGTATGTATGTGTGTATATGTGTTTTATATGTGTATATGTACATATATATACGTATGCATATCTGTATGCATATATGTATGTGTATATGTGTATGTATGTATGTATGTATGTATGTGTATGCATGTATGAATGTGTATGTATGTATGTATGTATGCATGTGTAGCTGTGTATATTTGATTTCATTTTTAATTTTCTTTTTGTTTATTATGGTTTGTATACTTTCATATAGATATCTAGACCATTGAATAATTTGGTTGTCTTGCATTTTATGTGTGTGTATATATGTGTGTACGTGCATGTGTATATGTGTGAACGTGCATCTTCATGTATAAGTGTATATGTGCATATCAATGAGTGTGAGTATGCTAACTAATGAAAATAACACAATTCAAATGATATACAAAGAATGGAAATTGTACTTACGATAGTTAGCCATATTTTTTGCTTGGTTAACTTCTTGAATAACCTGCAATAGAGAGAGAGAGAGAGAGAGAGAGAGAGAGAGAGAGAGAATTCAAAGAGAGAAAGAGGTAGAAAGAGAGAAACAAAGACACAGAGAGAGAGAAAATAAGATAGAGATTAGACAAAACAACAATTCAACAAGCAATTGTTTTAGCTCGTAAGCACATCACAATTGTGGATGTTGGAGAGCTCTTCGATCATATGCGTGTAGATGCCAATCAAAGAGCTTCCAACATTTTTTTTTTCGTCAAAAGCCCGTCGTGTAAGTGATGCTAAAGTGTCATAAATTCTTGTCCAGATAGCATCGATGATAATTAACATCACTTATGCGATGCAAATTAGTGTCTCTTATGCGATGCTTTTTTTAATCGTCACTTTAGCGACGCTCGATGTAACTGTCACATATCCCGTTGCACCACATGTCGATAAAAACGTCAAATTTTTCATTGTTTAATCGACCTTCTGCGCTTGACGCTTGTTGCGATGCTTTATGCAATTTTATAGCGATGAAATTGTGTCGCGTTAACCGCCACTATGTGCCCGTATTCCTTGTAGTGAGTAGCCATAGCTCTTACTCTATTTTTTCTATAAGCATCTAGTTAGCAATGAGTGTTGAGAAAAGTTCCCTTTCCGTATGGATACATTGTCTTCAAGATCAAGTCTAAACTCTATATATTATGAGAGAAAGCAAGTCAAGAGTGAATAGTGGTCTCTCTATGCATGCCTAGTGAAGTTAGTGAGTAGAACATCTCGGATGCATTGGTTCTTAGAGTAGAAGAAAATATTTTGAGTGGGATAACCTCCACTAGGAAGGTCACATAATTTCATTTGAGTGAACAAAATGTATTGGGTTCATTCCATAGGGACACATAGAACCATTGTTTTGAGCGAGTAGAGATATCTATAAACATACCCGTGAGGCCATTCATGCTTCAAGTTGCATAGGGAAGGTGTACATTCTCCCATGATCACTTAATATAATGTAAACAAAAATGGGCGTATGATCTAAAATATAGATAGAACCTCAATGAGGATTACTGTCTCAATGTGTTTGAGAATATAAAATTTATAATAATTCTATCAACTCTTCTAGATCTTAGATTGCTACCTTTTTGTTTATTTGTCAAAGTTAACCTAGTGTCCTTAGTGACATCAACGATATTTTTCATACTAAAAGTATTAGGTCAATCACATCTTTTATTAACATTGGTGGCTTCTTCTCGAGGGTAGTTTTTGTTAAAAATTTTATCAAGCATATGAAATTCTTTAACCAATATGATTGAAGCAAGAAGAGAAGTTTCCTCTCTACAACACAAAGATCTTTTAAATGTAGTAGTAAGAGTAGCCATCCATTTATCTCTCATAGATTACAATAGTCTTTGATATTATTAGAATCCCCAATAATTATGCTACTTGGACCTAGACAACGATTGGAGCAAAAGAGGAAGATTATTGATAATCCTATTTCGTTTCATTTCAAGATCCATACCAATAGTTATGAGCTCTTGAAGACATGAAAAATCAAGATGTAAAGAAATGTTGTACATCCACCTTTTAAGAGTAATCTGTATATTAGGTTTCGTGAGACCCTTGAAATCAGGCCAAATCTCCTTAAGAATAGGCGTCATTATTTCCTATGATCTTTTCTTTGTTTTAATTAAAGTCACTAAAGCTTGCGATAATTGATTTTTACACTTTTCTCTTTGTTCTACTGGCCCAATTATTCGAGAGGTTTTCTACTTCATCTTGATTCATCATCATGTCCATTGATGGTTAAGGGGCTTGATCTAGATTTGATTTTCTGAATATTATCCATGATTTCAAGTTGTTTAAAGAACTTTTTCTCCTCTTACAATACCCTATCTTTCACTATATGTGTACTTTTAATAAATTCTTCATTATAGTTGAACTGCCAACGTTTGTTTTGGTTTCTTCATGGGCAGATGGGAATCACAAAGGTAGAGAGCTGACTTTTTGGTTAGCTTCACATTTATCCTTCTCATCTTGAGAGTTAACTTCATGATCATGCACACCATCTCTCCCTTATCTTAATCTATCATGGTTTTCGTGGGGAAAAGTATAAAAAGAATCTTCTAAAATAGATCAAAATAGTTTATGATTTCTTCTTTGTGTAAAATTTTTTATCGAGTTTTGGATTTGAATTCCTTAGCTTATCATGTCTAAAAATATCGGACTTCTTGAAAATATCATGAGATCTTCAATTAAATATCTTAATGGGTATAGGCCTCCTTTTCTTTAGAAACATCCATCTTGATAAGTAATTGAGGATCTCTATTGGAATTAAAACACCCTCCCTCGCATTTTTTCTAAGAATCCTGCCAATTAGATGCACTAATTTTCTAAGCCAAGGATAAAATTTGGCTTGGAGGCTAGGGAAGTGTATTGAAATAGGAAGTATGGTTGATTTATCAACTTGTAATTAAAAACCTTAAACCATTGCAATGAAGAGACATATTTGTCTCTAATTGACCATTGTCCCTCTACTAACACCAAAAACGAACTATTGAGAACATGAAGAAAAGCATAGTAGTTGTGAGGAATCCGATGGTGTTAAAAGATATGCATTTCTAGGGGAAGCTCAAGTTTTGTTTTTCATAAAATAACTCCATTTGAAGGCTTTTTAACCTTAGCAAAGTCAAACAATAAAGTTGAAGGTGCAACCTTATCCAAAAGGAGGCATTGGACCACCAAAATCCACTCCAATGAAGAGACAAAGTCACAAGGCAAGTGAAGAGACGAGGGCATGTGAAGAGACATGGAGGACATACCAAGAGTCATAGAAGGCTCTTATGGCTATATAAAGACCATCCAATCTCATTCAAGGCATGTGTCGATGCTAGGAAGTTGGGGTGCTTCATATATATGTGCGATTGAGCCATAGGCTCTCATAGATGCTCTTGTTCTCTTGTATATCTCTCCTACCCTTTCCAACGGGTGCTCCATTTCTGTAGCAGCCTGTTAGGACTTCAATTTCTCTTTGTAGGAAGGTCCATTTCGCAAGTTCTTGTACTTGTTAGAAAGCTTATAAAGCAAGGATTCTATTCCAAGATGAATTTTGGCAAAAATCTTCTTTTACTGTGAGATATTGCTATTTCTTTGTCTGCTGTCTTGTCCCGAAACCTACTAGGAAAACTGGGCTCTCTTGTGTGACTTAGTTGATAGGTCTACATGTGTCCAAATCTAGTGAATGATAGCTCATTGGAAAGCGCTTACGGTCTAGTTTTAGTGCCTAGAAGTGTTTTTGGATTGGATTGGGGAATTGTGAGATATACGAGTTTTGGTGAGTACTGGTATGAGGGTAGATAGGTCTTGAGAAGGGTCCAAGCTTCTTGTTGTGCATTTGGAGGAGAAATCTTCCAACAATGGTATCAAAGCTCCTTCTTGACATCAATGAGAGTACAAAGAAGGAGGTCAAGCCAAGGAATCAACCATTAAAGCCTTTTCAAAGCTTCAAGGAGGTTGCAAACTTGGAACCAAGGGGGAGCTTCATCTTCATCACATAAAGGGACTTTAATTTCAACAAAGGAGGTAATCCCACACCATATTTAAATTTTAGGTGATTCAAGAGGATGGGAGAGGTATCCAACCAGATTGAGAAGTTGGACAAAGACAACTTTCAACCTTGGAAGTTTAGGATGACAAACTTCATCATGAGAAAGGACTTAGGAGGCATAATCAATGGAGGAGATGTCAAACCAATGACTGCGGATCCAACTAACCCTACCGACCAAGAAAGGAGAGAAATTAGAGAATGGGAGGTAAGAAATAGAAGGGTTATGTTTATGATATCTCAACATGTAAGCAACACAATGATAGGTCACATTCAAATCATGGAGACCGCCAAGGAAATGTGGGAATATTTAGAGAAGATGTTCACCACAAACACAAAGGCAAAGAAGGTACAACTCAAAAATGAGCTCAACAACTTGAAGAAAGGAGGTAACCAATCCATACATGATAACATAATTAAAAGCAAAGGTATTAGAGATTCATTGGCAGCCATAGGACATTCAATTAATGATGATGACATGGTTGCATTTGTACTTAACGGTCTTAATGATGATGACAAGTGGAGGAACTTCATATCCTCATTGTATGCTAGGGAGAACATGCCTGATTTTGATCAATTGAACACTTTAATGGTTAATGAGGAAATATTGAAAGGTGGAAGAAAGGGCAAAGGTGCCCAAGGTCAAATGTTATATGCAGGTAGAGGAAGAGGCAAAGCATCAAGAGGTAGAGGAAGAGGAAGGCAAAGCGAAAGCAAGCAAAGTGACAACCATGAAGACTCAAATGAAGGCTCATCTTCAAATGGAAGAGGTAGAGGCAGGAACAATAGAGGAAGAGGAAGAGGATCAAGAGACAATGGATGCTTCATTTGTGGGAAGCTAGGACATTGGGCAAATGAATGCTATCAAACGAGGAACAATGCTCAAGGTAACTATGCTTCAAATGATTCTAGTGATCAAGTTCTTGCCATGAGTCATGCATATGGAGGATAGTAAACATGAGAAGGATGATACTTGGTACATAGATAGTGGATGTAGCAATCATATGTCTTGTAGGGAGGACATGTTTTGCAATTTACACGCTCCAAAGCAAAGAGGATGTGTAGAGACAGGTGACAACACCGAGCATGAGATCAAACACATTGGTGATGTCAAGTTTCATGATGGCAAGAAGAGCAAGACACTATCTGAGGTACTATATGTCCCTACTATTACAAAGAATCTCATTTCTGTTGGTCAAATGGTAGATAAAGGATACCAAGTGAAGTTCAATAACAAAGGTTGCTTCATAGAGGATCGAAAGAATGGATTTCAGCTTGTGGCAAAAGGAGAGAAGCATGGAAGGATGTTTACTCTCAATATCAAGCAAAACCCCAACAAGGTAATGTTCATCACTTCAGGAAATAGAAGAATTGCAGATTTGGATTTGTAGCATAAAAGGATAGGACATGTAAACATTGAAAAACTAAAGAACATGGAGAAACGTGCATTGGTCAAAGGGCTTCCAAACTTCTCAACATCACATCTTCATGATGTATGTGAAGCTTGTCAATTTGGGAAGCAAATTAGGTTGCCTTTCAAGTCAAGCAAGTATGTTTCTCCAAGGGTTTTGGATTTAGTGCATACATATGTATGGGGACCTTCAAGAGAACCTTCACATGCAGGTAATAGGTACTTTGTTACCTTTATTGATGATTGTTCAAGGAAAATTTGGTTGTATATAATCAATCCAAAATCAGATGTGTTTGAAGTATTCAAAAAATACAAGGCACTTGTTGAGAATGAAATAGGTCATAGGATTAAAACCCTAAGGTCAGATGGAGGGGGAGAATATTTCTCCAATGAGTTCACAAGGTTCTTAGAAGATGAAGGCATAAGGAGGCAATACACATGCAGGTATACCCCTCAACAAAATGGTATTTCAGAAAAAAATAATAGACAAATTGCTGAGGTAGCTAGATGCATGTTGAATGAGATGAATGTACCTTTCTCATATTGGGCTGATGCAGCAACCACAACAACATATATTATGAACAGGATACCAACTTAAGGAGTTCATGATCTTACTCTAGATGAGGTATACAATCAAAGGAAAGCAGATTTGTCTCATTTAAGGATTTTTGGTTGCATATGTTATGTTCATGTCCCACAGGAAGTTAGAGAAGGTAAACTTGATGCTAGGGCTGAAAAATGCATTTTTGTTGGCTACTCAATGAGCAAAAGGGGTACGAACATTATAATCCAGTCACTAAAAATCTTAGAGTGTCAAGAGATGTTGTGTTTGATGAGTTAAAACCTTGGTATGGAGGTGTGAATGATTTGCAAGAAGAAGACTTTGTACATGCAGATCAGGTACATGAAGAGCAAGTGCATGTTACCCCTACATTGAGTGGACCAAGTATGCCAAGTCCTTCACAAAGCTCATCATCATGGAAGGGCAAGCAAAAGGAGTTAGAGTGTACATCAGAATGTATCTACAATAGAGGTAATGGAGGTAACTTGGTAAGAGATTTTCATTCAAGTGAAGATGAAGATGAATTTAAAGAATTTGTAACTCTTGAAGTGCAAAAGAAACGGACATTGGAGAAATATCCAATCACAGGTAGTGAAAGGAGGCCACAAAGGGTAAAACATCCTATTCAAAACCTCACTTATTATAGCTTTATTGCAAAACATTATGCTTATATGACACAAGTTATCAAAGATAAGGAACCATCAAGCTATGAGGAAGCTAGCCAACACGAGGAATGGAGAGATGCTATGGATGAGGAGATTCAAGCTCTCACGGAAAACCAAACTTGGGAATTGGTATCTAGAGAAGAATACATGAAGGTAGTCACAAACAAATGGGTCTACAAAGTCAAAAGGAATTCAGATGGATCTTTAGCAAGGTACAAAGCAAGGTTAGTAGCTACGGGCTACACACAAACATATGGGCTTGGTTATGAAGAAACTTTTAGTCTTGTTGCAAATAAGAAACAATTAGGACTTTGATTTCAGTGGCAACTTCTAAAAGATGGAGAATGTATAAATTGGACATTAAAAATGTTTTTCTTAATGGAAATTTGGAAGAAGTGGTTTATATGTATCAACCCATAGGTTATGAAGATGAAAAGAAGCATGATTTTGTATGTAAACTAAAGAAGGGTTTGTATGGACTCAAGCAAGCACCTAGAGCATGGAATCAGAGATTGGTTGAGTACCTAATGAAGTGTGGTTATGTTGCAAGTGATTCAGATCCTTCACTCTACATCAAAAGGGTTGATGGAGAATCTATATACATATGCATATATATTGATGATCTTATCATAACAGGTGATAATGATGTAGGTATCAAAGAAATTAAGGTAAAGCTTGGGAAGGAATTCAAGATATCAGATCTTGGAATCCTCAAATACTTCTTGGGCATTCAGGTTATGTACATAAATGATGGTCTCTACTTGATGCAAAGAAAATATTTGTTGGATGTATTGTACAGGTTTGGAATGAGTGGATGCAAACCACTAAAGCAACCAATGGATGTAAACACCAAACTTAGCTTCACCCAAGGAGAAGAACTTGAGGACATTCATACCTATAGGAGCCTAATAGGCTCACTTATATATGGAACCATAACTAGACTTGATTTGGCATTTAGTGTAGGAGTTTTTTTCTCAATATATGCATGCTCCTACTAATGATCATTTGAATGCAGCAAAGAGGATACTCAGGTACATCAAAGGTACAAAAAATCAAGGACTTTTCTATGCTTATGGAGGATCATTAGAGCTCAAAGGATATGCGGATGCTGATTGAGCGCGCTCCAAAGATGATAGAAGAAGCACCACATGTTATGTGATCATGCTAGGAAACAATTGTGTATCATGGAGTTCAAAGAAGCAACCCATAGTTGCTTTATCTTCAACCGAAGCTGAATATAGAGCCTTGGCCCAAGCTACTTGTGAGATAATGTGGATGAAAAAGCTAATAAAAGACTTGAATATGTAGGTTGGATCAATTCCTTTGTTTGGAGATAATATATCAAGCATCTATCTTGCAAACAATCCTATGTTTCATGCAAGGAGCAAACACATCGAAGTCCACTATCACTTCATAAGGGAGAAGGTGCTTGAAAAGGAAGTGGATATTCATCATATTGTAAGTACAAAGGACCAGGTAGCTGATCCACTAACAAAGTTCTTGGATGCTGGAAATCTTGCTAAGCTGAAGCAAGCCATACAACTCAAGGAACCAACTTCAAACACAAAGGAAACTTGAGCTTGAGGGGGAGTGTTAAAAGATATGCATTTCTAGGGCAAGCTCAGGTTTTGTTTTTCATAAAATAAATCCATTTGAAGGCTTTTGAACCTTAGGAAAGTCAAAGAATAAAGTTGAAGGTGAAACCTTATCCAAAAGGAGGCATTGGACGACATTGGACCACCAAAAGTCACTCCAATGAAGAGACAAAGTCACAAGGCAAGTGAAGAGACAAGGAGGGCATGTGAAGAGACATGGAGGACATACCAAGAGTCATAGAACGCTCTCATGGCTATATAAAGACCATACAAGCTCATTCAATGCATGTGTGGATGCTAGGAAGTCAGGGCGCTGCATATATATGTGCCATTGAGCCATAGGCTCTCATAGATGCTCTTATTCTCTTGTATATCTCTCCTACCCTTTCCAAAGGGTGCTCCATTTTTGTAGTAGCTTGTTAGGACTTCAATATCTCTTTGTAGGAAGGTCCATTCATAGAGTTCTTATACTTATTAGGGAGCTTATAAAGCAAGAATTGTATTCCAAAAAGAATTGTGGCAAAAATCTTCTTGTACTGTGAGATATTGCTATTTCTTTGTCTGTTGTTATGTCCCGAAACCTAGGAAAACTGGGCTGTCTTGTGTGACTCAGTTAATAGGTCCATAGGTGTCCAAATCTAGTGATTGATAGCTCATTGGAAAGCTCTTACTATCTAGCTTTAGTGGCTAAAATGGTTTTTGGATTGGATTCGGGAAGTGTGAGATATACGAGTTTTAGTGAGTACTGGTCTGAGGGCAGATAGGTCTTGGGAAGGGTCCAAGCTTCTTGTTGTGCATTTTGAGGAGAAATCTTCCAACAGATGGTACTTTGTTAGTGACCTAATGTCTACTAAATTCCGATAAAGGTAATGGTCTATGAAATACTCTAAAGATGGAACTATCCCAAAGCTACTTGTACCAACACTTCAATATTGGTCCTAGTAATAGCTATCAAGCAAGGATCCAATGGGATTAGTAAAAGTTTTATGTTTAGGGTTTTGCTTGTGAGTTTGACATTACATTATGGCTTAAAACTTCTTTAATATAAAGAGGATAGTTATTTCTTCTTTATTCTTCTAAGAAATAGATCAATAGGGTTAGGCATAGGTAGATCCTAGATCGACATATTTAAACCTTCAAAAATAGATCATTAGGGTTAGGCATAGGTAGACCCCAGATCGACATATTTAAACCTTTAGAAATGTGGGCCAATATACTTTTCTTACGGTTCATGACACCTTGTGGGAGGCATTCCAATCTTTAGGACTTGGGATAGCAAGCAAACTAGTTTCCCCTTCTTCAAATCTAGGGCTATCCCTATGACAAGCTTTTTCAAACTATTGTGAGAGATGAAGGTATTACCTACTTTAGGGAATTTGATTTTGTTTTTCCCTTCGTGTAGGGAGATAGGGAGTAAATAAGCCTTAGTTGATTTTTGTTGTTTCCTTGATGTAAGAAGCTAGAGAGTGAGTGATCAACTTTTGCACACTATTGTGAGGGATGAAGGTATTACATACGTTAGGAAAATTGATTTGTCCTTTCCTTATTGTAGAAAGCTAGAGAGTGAATAAGTCTTAGGAAATTTGACTATGTTGTTTCCTTGGTGTAGGAAGCTAAAGGGTGAATGAGCTTGTGTGAGGATATGGATTGGATTGGCTAAACAATTTTGCAACACTTTATGGAGGCCCATCGCCCCTCTTTGGGGGGAGCCCTAGAGGAAGCTCAATTGGAATATGCGAATGAGGAGGCCAACATGAGGGGGAGATCGGGAAGGGGGTTGGATTTGCTGATATAGTAGAGAACCATTGAAAACCCCATCCGCTTTGGTTTATCTTGAGCTCTATGCTCTCAGCTATTGTTAGACTTCTATTGTTAGATTTAACACCCGGTATATGTAAACATGTACATTACCTCTCAAGAATGGGAAAGGCACCATCTTACATACTTATGTAGACTTAGAACTCGATATATAAGTTCTATGACAATAATGTTTCTCTCCAAAGAGAACTTGTAGATTTATGGACTTCAGAGTAGACATAGTAGCTAACTTTGACATCTAGCTTTTGGCATACAAGTAACAAGAAGACTCCAAACATTTCTTCTAGTTGGGTCACCTTTCTCTATCCACTACTCTTTCTTTTCAATCGGTACCATGTTCTCTCTTGTTTCACCTCTTCTCTCTCTCATGTCCGAGTGTCAAAACCTTTCGCGTTATTGGACAATGGACATACATTTCCTCGTGCCTACACATAGGGTTGCCTTAAGTAGTCCTCTCTCTCTAAGTAGTCCTCTCTCTCTCTGTACATGCTGTCTTGAAAGAAGGATGAACTCTTTCCATTGCCCGAAAATAGCTGATCTTCTCTGTAACCGTTGTTCTCCGTATAACTTCTCCTCTTGTAGCGTTCCTGGGGCGAGCATCTCACAAGTACAACTCAAATAAGGACAATTGTGGATTGTAACGAATGCATCATGCATGCCATCCTCCGGACCCACCTCTGCACATGGTCGACCACCTTATTGCCTATCATACATCAGACATGATTGCCTGAGCGGCGATGGAGGTCTCTCCGTACAGAAGTCAACCATGCAATGCCACTGCTTGGGGGAGCTCAAGCCTCAAGCTCTCCAGTGCTCCACCCCCCCCCCCCCCCCCCCCCCACACCACACACACACACACACAAATTACAACACACACACTCGTAGAGTCGTAGTCTCGTACGACTACAAGCTTGCGCCGCTCACATGGTGTGGGCCACTGGGCGTTATCGGCGAAGTGGGTCAGCTCCAGTGTTATGGATCTTCATCGGTTCGAGTTGCTCTCACGTCGAGATCGCCGCTTTCTATCTTTCTACAATCTCTAATTTGTACGTGATGACGATGGTCCTGCGTAAAAGCCGAGAGAGAGAGATCGTGGACACAAGACGTCTGTCTACATCCTCATACTTGAAAGAAATCTCATCAGCCTCTAAGCACAGACATCAAACATGGAACGGAACTGCATGGGTGGAGCTGACGCTCTCTGTGTACAGACGGTCGTGCGGCTAGAAGCATTCTGTGTGCATGGTTTGGGCGCTGTATAGCAAATGGGTCACCCCTCTGCCTTGATTCTCCATCTTCTCGGCCAGTCCCTCTGGCGCAAGGGCACTATTTTCTATTTCTTTGCAGTCTCAGTTCTGTAAGGTGTTGGCGCATAGAAGTCAAACATCAAAAGGTAAACTGCACCTCTACAGCATAGAGACAGTTCCATAGCTAGAGGCATGCGGCGCACATGGTTTGGACGCTAAAGGAGAAATCACGGCTCACCCTTTTGCCTTACGTCTCCATCTTTTCCAGTAACTCTGACGTCGAGACTACTTTCTATCTCCATGCAGTCTCAGACCTGTTGACGATGAACACGATGCTGGGAAAAATGTGCGAGACAGGAACTATGGACATAAGAAATCTGGCTACATTCTCATGGAAAAGGATCTCGAGCAATCGTTAAGGATCGAAAGATACCAACAATCAACATAATAGATGTAGCTATATTCTCATGATAAAGGATCTAAGGGTATCTTCAACCCCATCAAAAGCCTATAGCCTACTTTGTTGACCAAGAAGCAACCTATCAGCATCCTCAACTTAAAGAACAAATATGCCCATCAATCCTTGGTTGAAACACTTGGATACCTAAACATATCCTGCACATTAGCATAGTTATATAGTAGATTAGAATAGCCACAAAAATAGTTTAATGCCACATTAAGTATCGGTTGTGTAGGTTGATTATAATGCACACTACTCGTCCATAGGTCTAGATACCTCATTTGATGTAAATTGTAGGCCAATTAGAGGAGTTTGCACCATGAAATTCCCCAAACTCTTTATTCCAACTGCCAACTCACAGTATGTGATTATAAATTTGTCTTTACAAGGGGATCTAAAAAGAATTCACACATTTGAAATGTGCTTATTGTTAGATCTGCTCAATGCCTCACTCTTATGTAGCTCCACCATTGTTCGAGGAAACTATACTTTGTAATGCTCCCACTAGGAGGAGAAGCCATGTGAGAGTGTTGGACATTGGTAGCTTCCTGACTTTGAGGTCAAATGAGGTCTAAGGAAGACCATAGATGGACAATTATGAAGCATTGACTATGTTTAACACTTATACCTTCTTAATACTACTCAAGTCTCCTTGAACCACTAAGTTTCTTATCCAGTTAAATTTTGCCATATTTCTACAATCAAGAATAGTGATGATCATGCCAAAAACTTCATGAATCGTTGATAGGTTTTGATGTACTTCCTTTAGCTTAGAACTTCTTATTTGACAAAGTTTTCATTTTTGAAGCAATGTTGTGAGGCAAAAGAACTTTACAAATTTCATTCTGTGTTCTAGATTATAAGATTGATTATGCAGATTCATCCTTTCATATCAAAAGTATAAAATTTTTTCGAAACACTTATGTCTTCTTCTATCATCCAACTATCCTACCCAATAAGCCATACCACAATGTGGATTTTTTGCATTAGTGCATATCGGGAAACGGCTAAAGCCGAGGTTTGGGGCTAAAGAAAACAAAACCTAAACGGTCTTCACTGTAGCAAGACAAGACAAGACAAGACCAACATGGTCAAGCTTCTTGACTACATGGTTTTGCTTCTTGACTACATGGTGTAGCTTCTTGACTAGATGGGCTAAAGAAAACCATTAAGGAGGGAAGACCATGTTGGTTAAGCTACAACGGTTTAGCTGTAGCAAGACAATAAGCAATGCCAAGTCCTAATGGTTACCCATGTCTACACAGCCAACATGGAATGTTGTCTCATACCACCAACCACGGAAGGTATTTTCCCCTCAATGAGAGGTGATGTGACTAGAAATGGATGCAACACGTAGAAACTTCATGTGGAAGAAATTTAAATAGCTTTATAAATACCCAAAAATCACTACAAGTAATGATCTACTGCTATTGCATTCACATAATCAATTTTTAAATGGTAGCTTGTATTCCCTTAGAGGAAGAACCTAGTTCAAGAGTGTTAGGAAAAATTCTAAGTAAAGTGAATATTTATCAAGATTTACTAGAAAATTTAATATTATATCTAAAAATGAGTAACTTATATTTAAGGAATTTCAACTCTTACATGAAATAATGGCATCATAATTTCCTTTTTAGCCATTATATGCACAATACCATAAATGATAGAGTAAATTTAAGAATAGAGAAAATGTGAGAAAATAGAACTAACCTAGAGAGACATTAGTTGAGAGAAACATAAAAAGTCAAGACAAGAAAAATAAGAAGGAGAGAGAGAGAGGAGAGGGAATCAGAGAGAGATAGCGTTATTGGTTATGCAATATTGAGTTATTGGATTTTATTTTCTCTATATTTATCACGTGATAATGACCATCTTGGCTACATTATGTGTGATAAATATGAGGATTTAATTTGATATGTGTTTTGAATTAGAAATTAAAGGTTAATGAGGGTGTATATGCATTTGGATGTGATCATTAGGGGAAAAAGTGAGCCCTGCATGGGCCTTGTAAGGATCCCTAATTTTTAGGGATTAAAATTAAGATTGTAGAGGATTAAGGGGACACAAAATACCACTGGTGGTTTTCTCTATTAAAATATAGAAGAAAAAAAGCTTCAAATGAAGTGTGGGTCGAATTTGATTCAGACCGTTGGATATGGTCTTTCGAACGATGAAGATTAAAAGGGATGAGAGACAATAATGATTGCACCTGTAGTAAAATAGCACAGTAGAGAGAGACTCTCAAAAATGCAGTCAATCGGAATCGTTCATTCCTCAAGATCAAATGGTCCTGCGCAGTTCGCGCTGAGATAGAAAACACAAATCATTTGTAGCCATCAGATGTCATCGAGATCGAACGCCCGTCCGCGTTTCTAGCTGATCCTCATCCCTATCCAGTTTGTAGCCATCCGATTTCGTCAAGATCAAACGAACGTCCGCAATTCTAGCTGATCCAGTTTCGGTTGTAGTTCGCGTCCGTCCGATGAAAGGGGGATCCAAGGGTGCATGACAAAACTAGACTTGGGTGATGGGAGGTGATCCATAGCCCTCAGATCTTGGGTTAATCTAATGGCTCACGTCTACTGGCGCATTGGCTTTTGCGATCTGAATCAGAGCCACACAATCAACGAATGATCGAATGGTCTACCATCTATGGAGCCTTGACTTTTGCGGGATCATGCAATCCGTTCGATCTTTGGATCATCCAGCGGCTACGATTCAATTATTTGAAAATGTAAACCACTCTTCTCTACAAAACCACAAATTCATAGTGGTTTCAGAGTCTTTGACTAGCACAAACCAAGGGAAGCCTAGTCCTAGTCTAGTAGATTCAGAGACTAGTCTGTGGCCACCACCCTCCTCTCATTGGTCCATCCTTAATCACTCCCTAATCTAAAAGGCCCATTCAGGGTTCATTTTTTCCCCTAATGTTAGAGAGATTAAAATTTTCTATACATTTTGTAATTAGAGAGCAACACAGAGGATTGAATCTACTTAGTTTCACTACAAGGAATACGGGCGTATAGCGATGGTTAAGGCGACACAATTTCGTCACTATAAAATTACAAAATGCATCGTAATGAGTGTCACGCGCACACCGTCGATTAAACGATGAGCCCAATGACGTTTTTTGCGACTTGTGGCACGACGGGGTTTACGACGCTCGCATAGAGCATCGCTGACACAACGGTTTTAAATAGCATCGCATAAGCGATGTTTTTTTGCGTCGCATAAGCGACGCTATTTGGCGTCGCATAAGCGACACTTTTTAGCATCGCTTACATGACGATCTGTTGACGGAAAAAAATTAAAATGTTGAAGGCTCTTCGATCGGCATTTTCACGCATCTGATCGAAGAGCTCTCCAACATTCGCAATTGCGCTATGCTTATGAGCTGAAGCAAGTATATGCAGAATTGTTGTTTTGCCTAAGCTCTCTCTTATTGTCTCCCTCTGTCTCTGTTTCTCTCTTTCTATATCTTTCTCTCTTTGAATTCTCTCTCTCTCTCTCTCTCTCTCTTCTTTCTCTCTTTATTGTAGGTTATTCAAGAAGCTAACCAAGCAAAAAGTATGGCTAACTATTGTAAGTACAATTTCTATTCTTTGTATATCATTTGAATTGTGTCATTTTCATTAGATAGCATACTCACACTTATTGATATGCACTTATACACTTATACATGATGAAGATGCACTTCCACACATATACACATGCACATACACACACATGTATAAACACAGATACATGTGCACATACACTTAGACATACACACATATACACATGCATATGCACAAACATTTCTACAACCAGTACATAAAAAGACTTACATGCATGCGTTATTGCATATATATATATATATATATATATATATATATATATATATATATATATATATATATATATATATATATATATATATATATATATATATATATATACACACACACACACACACACACACATTAACATATATGCAAATACATGTATATGCACATCCACATGCATGCACATGGATGCAAATGGAAATGCATCCACATACACATGCATGTTTCATACATATACACATGCATGTTTCATACATATACACATGCATATACATACATTATACACATATATACACATATATATGCACATACGTACACACACATATACACATGCACACACACATGCACATACCTACATATACACATATACATGCACATACACACATATACACATAGAGTTACACATATACATGCACATACATATACACACACATACACATGCACATGCACATACTCATACACACATATACACTTACACATGCACATGCAAATACATACATATACACACACATACACATGCACATACATACATATACACACACATACATATACAGTTAGGTACACATATATGAATGAATTATATAATTAAAGTATTAAAACACATATACACATGCACACACACATACACATGCCTACATATACACATATACATGCACATACACACATATACACATAGAGTTACACAGATACATGGACATACATATACACACACATACACATGCACATGCACATACTCATACACACATATACACTTACACATGCACATGCACATACATACATATAAACACACATACACATGCACATACATACATATACACACACATACATATACACTTAGGTACACACATGTTGAAACCTTGAAGTTATGAAGGACTCATGAAGCTATGAAGGCTATGGAGTATTTGGAGGCCTTCCTTGGAGCTAAGGATACGTTGGGGCTCAAGGCCTTGTGGTGGTCTCCCAAACTTTCCATTTCTTCCTTTTGCATAGAAGTTTCTGCACAGGAACTCCCTCTTACTTATTTATTTGAGAAAACCCATAAAAACATAACTTTACCTTTATTTTTTGAGAGAAGGCTTCTTTTTGAATTCTTGCTTTATTTTAGAAATGGAAGCCCTTTTGGAAACGCACGAAGAGCTCTCTCTCTCTATCTCTCTTGAAAGATTCTCTTCTTGATTTTCCCACCTACCTTTTATTTTTAGGATATCTCAAATTAATGAAGCCTTTGGCCACTTGTATTCAACGGATTCCTCCTCCCCTCTTATAAAAGGAGGAGCTCATTTTGTAAAAGGGAGGTCTCTTGGCCATGGCTTTGGGCCCTATGAAGAATAGAGAAGGTTTCATTTGTTATTCTCCTTCTTCCTTGTGTGCAAGGCAATGATCTATGTGTGTGGACTTGCATTTGGGGTTGGCTTGTGTGTGAGCATTACCCTCCCTGGCTACTTTTTGACGTTGGCCATGGTGCCATTGTTCATGGGCATGGGTGTGGATGCGTTGCTTGCACTTCTTACAACTTCACTTGGAGAAGCTTCTCGCTTCCATGCGAGTCAGTTAGGGTCCCTTGCTCCCCTTTTCTCAACAAATTGGCACCGTTGCCAGGGACGTCGGCCTTTAGCCGTTGGTTTTTCCAAGTTTGCGTGTCCATATTTCGTGAGATGCAGCTTGACACTTGGAAGTTGATGAATACGTGTGGCCCTTGATTGGTCAAGGGTACCCTTTATTTTTTAATTTTTTGAGTAGTTTTAGTTTGTTTTCTTTGTTTGTTGCACACGAATATCCTCTAACCACTCTCTCTCTCATTCTCTCTCATACACACACGCCATCACATACACATCGATGTTGGCATCACTTTCCATGTAGGTCATATTCATTTAATGTTGAGTTGGTGGGGGAGTGTCCTCATGGCTCCCTCCCACTTTCCATTCCTTTTTCAAGTAAACAAAAAAAAGAACAACCATTTCTTTTGAGATCATGAAGAAAGAACTTGAATAGAAAATTATTATTTTTGTTTTTGCATATGCAAGATTCCCTCCATTTAATATCATTGCGGATTGAAAGAGCCTGAAGCATTGAAAACGCCTTGGCTTAAGTGCATGTGAGCTGGGGTATGGGGGTATGGGGTTTTCTCTCTCCTCCTTAAGGGATTTGGTAGATCCATGCATAGGACGTTGGGAGAAATAACATTCTCCTTTCCCTCCCTCTCTTTCTCTCATTACGAGAGAATCCATCAGTTCTCTCCCTTTATGTCTGGTGTTTTCTTCGCTATGGAGGTAATTTTCTCCTGCGTGCATCACTTCTATGGCTGCGAGCACATTTGCTGCTCCCCCTAATTGCCTCCCGTGCTCATTGGCCTCTCCAATTCTGCTATCTGTTGTGAGGTTGAGCAGCCCCGCTCGCTGGCTTCTCTAGTTTTGTTGTGAGGTTGAGCCGCTCCACCTTCATCGATTCTAGACTCATTACTCTGCGAGGCTCCCCCACTGCATGGGATTGAATATGGAGCCCTCCTCTCATTGGTGATGAGCTCCACTTCCATTTCTTCCATCTCTACTAGGAACGTTCCTCAGGCTTCCTTGTTGGGTGTCTCGTGTTGTCTGGGGATCTGATGGCTTGCACCATGGTACACTCTTCTCAAGGCTGGTGAGTTGCATTCATGTGCTAATCAGAAGCTTGAAATTTTTGTTCGTTGTTCGATGTTACCAGCATATGATTATAATGAGCATTCTAAATGCTTAAAGACAAATAGTGAGTCATGCTTCTATGCTTCTTGTGAATTTGCGAGCATCATATCTACATTGAAATATGTCAATAGTTGTAGATTGAATGAGTAGACTGTCGTTTCTATTTTATTATCATAAATATGCGTAGTGTGCACGAATTCATTGGTCCATACTAAGCTGAAGATGCAGGTTCGAAGTTCAAGGAAGGGAGCATTATTCTCCTAGCCCATAGTCTCCCCTCTCTATCACCATTGGCCAAGAGAAGAGTGTCTCATACATGCAATTCGATGCTCATTAACACATACTTGGAGGTTGCCATTTATCCGTGTTCCCATCTCTCTCTTGCACACTTCGACATGTTTAGAGCATCACCGAAAGGTTCTGTTCACTACTCTCACTCGAATATTGAAGTTGAGAGGAGATGATCAATTACCATGAGCTCATGGTTATACAAGTGTTGTTTTTTTCTCTCGATTCTGATGTCTGTCCGCAAGAGGTGATTCACCTTCATGGATTACTTACAAAAGTTGGAGCTTTCCCATGATTATTTTCATGTCTGAGAAAGTCAAGTTAATGGTTGCTACTTTTGGAGTTTTAAATTCCTTTGATGATAGATTCGCTCATGAGGTTACAATTCATGGTCAACCATTCAATCGATGTCGTGAATACCCTATGAGGAAGATAGTATTCAAAACCATCACTAAGGGTTGCGTGAAGAAGCCAAAGTCTATAAGTGATCTCAAGAAGGGGCCTCCCTTAAAGGTAAAGTATCAATGAACAAAGTTTCTTTTCACACACAAGATTCTCCATACACTTGGAAGGGATCTATCTTTTCTCATGGTCCCTCCAAATCCAACGTGAGGAAGCACTGTCCTATAATGTAAAGTGGATCAAATGTTATTTTTCCTATTGTTTTCATGTTCATAGGGTGTGATGATGGCATACCTTATGTTCGGGAAACTTTGTGGCGATGTTCTTGTTTGGCGATGGCACTTTCCCGAGATATCATGCATTTTACGATGTCAAATGCACAACATGATCGTGAACTTATCAGCCCATTAATTGCAACCTACTCCATGAAGTATACAGTGTCATCTCATGAGAATGACTTAAGATCATGCAGATTGTTCTATTTGTCCTTGTAGCATTAAGGTTTGGGTGTGTGACTCCCTGATTAAGAGATTATGTCCACATTTTAAGTACCGTTGGGAGGTCATGGTAGTGATTTTTTGTGCTTTGGAAGTTATGTTTTGCATGTTTTTTTGGTATTGCTTCTGGAAAGACTTGTTTGTCTATATGGTAGGTGCACAAGATATTGGAATTAGGATAATGCTTATGTTGGTTGAGTTTTTTGTGACTTCCCCTTTGTGGGGACTGTGTCCAAAAACTCCATCTAAAAGTTTGACAAGAACTCAATTTTGTCATTGATGATTTACACTTGTATGTGTGAGGTTTATCGTGTGCATGGTCACATGTTTTCACTTTCAAATGTTGCAAGGGCATTATGTTGACTAACTTGGTTGTGCACGTCACTTTTATATTCATGTGTACAAATGACACATACTAAAGTATGAGGATACCTGTTAATATGAACAAGTATGATGCACCAAAAAAAATCACATGTTATATATTGTAGATTGTCACACATGCACACAACATAATATTATTTACAGTTCATTTTGAGTTAAGCAAGTAATTTGCATGATAAGATCAAGTGAAAAAATTGGTTGTTGGTTTCTTGTCCACTTGAAGATTATATGGTTTTGAATCTTGCTCCTTGAAGATGGCCTCATCAAGTGTCCCACTTGAAAGACATGTTGGTGAATCTTTGGCGACTACCCATGTATTTGCGACTTTGTCCCAAAAGCTCTATGGCTCTTTCAACTTGGAGCCAGCCAAATAGAAGTCATCAATATGGATACTCTTCATGGACATAATGATTTCTCTTGGGCTACCAAAGCTAGAATGAGATGTATGCTCACTTTAGGGTTATTAAATTAAATGGGATGGTGTCCAAAACCATCAGTGCTTGCTACTTCTAGATCATGGATTATTTTGCATCAGTGGGTTGCATAGTCAAAGCTTTGGAGCTCTCATGAAGTCACAACCCTATGGAAATATGTTGGCAATACGAGCTGATTCTTTCTATTTCAAGATGGCCTTGCTCTCTTGGGCTGCTAGGAATTTTGACTTGGTTTTTTGTGATTGAACTTCATGGGTATTTTGTCCAATGCCAATTCACTTTGAGTAAAAATTGGATGTTTATTGTCACTGGGACTCCTTGGAATGCTTGATCTTTGATTGCCCCTATGTTTGTTGTATGTCATGAATTATATAAATGAAACCATTAAGGCATGCCCTTTGGATTGTTAATTGGTTCATCTTGAGGATTCCTTTCTTTATTGGGCTTGGTTGACCTGCATAGCACTGAAGTTTAAACCATTGGAGAGATACTATATTTTCTTGACATGCATGGATTGAGAGTCATGTTGGATTCTCTTTGGTGTTGGGATCACCATGCGGATCTTCATGCAGTCAAAGGTTTAGTGGAAGCATGATCTTTATGGATTCAGTTTTCTCATGTCTACGAGAAATATTCTCTTTGCCTCATCTTTTGGGGATATGTTTGCATTTTAAGTTGACGTTAGGCCTCTCTTGGTTTTTGGTTTTATGACTGCCCATTCTTTTGGGATTGTGTCCAAATGAAGAGTCAAGGCACTCTTCAAGATATGTTTGGGAGAAAACATGTGCTTTTATGTCCTTTTGGTAATGTGAGTACCACCTTTGATGTAAGAAATGCTTATTCAAGAGCTCTTATGTTTTTCTTGCATCTTCAAATTAGTTTCATATACCTATTTGAGAAGATACGCATCTATGCTTATTTGTTACTGCTCATTTCCTTCTCACATCCCCTCATGATTTTATGACGAATTTTTTTAGATGAAGAAGTCCATTTGAAAGAGGAGATCTTCTCTTTTAGATTGGATCTTGTCTTGGTCTGGTTCTTTCTCTGTTTTGCAGGATTTTTGTAAAAGATGCAACACTTTTGGTTTTAATGACTACAAACTTGTGCGATTGTTGGGACCCACTAAAGTTCTCCAAACAGAGTTGCTTTTGCTGGATGGTTCAACTTTCCTCTCTTACCTTTGTTGAGGACGACAAAGACTAGGTGGGGGAGGGTGTTGAAACCTTGAAGTTATGAAGGACTCATGAAGCTATGAACGCTATGGAGTATTTGGAGGCCTTCCTTGGAGCTAAGGATACGTTGGGGCTCAAGGCCTTATGGTGGTCTCCCAAGCTTTCCATTTCTTCCTTTTGTATAGAAGTTTCTACACAGGAACTCCTCTTACTTATTTATTTGAGAAAACCCATAAAAACATAACTTTACCTTTCTTTTTTGGTAGAAGGCTTCTTTTTGAATTCTTGCTTTATTTTAGAAATGGAAGCCCTTTTGGAAACGCACCAAGAGCTCTCTCTCTCTCTCTTGAAAGATTCTCTTCTTGATTTTCCCACCTACCTTTTATTTTTAGGATATCTCAAATTAATGAAGCCTTTGGCCTATTCAACGGATTCCTCCTCCCCTCTTATAAAAGGAGGAGCTCATTTTGTAAAAGGGAGGTCTCTTGGCCATGGCCTTGGGCCCTATGAAGAATAGAGAAGGTTTCATTTGTTATTCTCCTTCTTCCTTGTGTGCAAGGTGATGATCCATGTGTGTGGACTTGCATTTGGAGTTGGCTTGTGTGTGAGCATTACCCTCCCTGGCTCCTTTTTGACGTTGGCCATGGTGCCATTGTTCATGGGCATGGGTGTGGATGCATTGCTTGCACTTTTTACAACTTCACTTGGAGAAGCTTCTTGTTTCCATGCGAGGCGGTTAGGGTCCGTTGCTCCCCTTTTCTCATCAACACATATGAATGAATTATATAATTAAAGTATCAAAACACATATACACATGCACACACACATGCACATACCTACATATACACATATACATGCACATACACACATATACACATAGAGTTACACATATACATGCACATACATATACACACACATACACATGCACATGCACATACTCATACACACATATACACTTACACATGCACATGCACATACATACATATACACACACATACACATGCACATACATACATATACACACACATACATATACACTTAGGTACACACATATGAATGAATTATATAATTAAAGTATTAAAACATATATACACATGCACACACATGCACATACCTACATATACACATATACATGCACATACACACATATACACATAGAGTTACACATATACATGCACATACATATACACACACATACACATGCACATGCACATACTCATACACACATATACACTTACACATGCACATGCACATACATACATATACACACACATACACATGCACATACATACATATACACACACATACATATACACTTAGGTACACACATATGAATGAATTATATAATTAAAGTATTAAAACACATATACACATGCACACACACATGCACATACCTACATATACACATATACATGCACATCATATACACACACATACACATGCACATATACATACTCATACACACATATACACTTAGAAATGCACATGCATACATATACACACACATACACATGCACATACGTACATATACACACACATACATATACACTTAGGTACACACATATGAATGAATTATATAATTAAAGTGTTAAAACACATGCTTAATATAAACAATAATAACAATCAATAGAACAAAACTCTTCATTGCTTAATACCATATACACAATTCAAAGCATAACTGAAATGAAATATATATATATATATATATATATATATATATATATATATATATATATATATATATATATATATATATATATATATATATATATATATCAATGTAAATACATATAATCCAATGTCATAATCAACTAAAATCCTAATCATCATGATCATGATGATCATCATCATCATCAGCAGTATCATGATCATCTTGGTCATCCTCATCCTCATCGTCATGATCACCCTATGACGATCGAGATCGTCCCTCCTGTGTCTGTCTCTCCACCTCATCCATATCTGTCTCTCCATAATACTCCTGTATTACATATAACAAACATAAATAAATAAAACAATTAAACCATTCATAAAAATAAAATAATTATATAAAATTTAATAATAGTCACAAAGGCATCAGGATGATCTCGCATATACTTGCTCAAACGTCGATATCCAAAATGTGTAGCATACTCGATCTCATGTTTCATAGGATATCGGCCATAATCCTTCTGCTGCAGTGAAACAAATAAAAAAGATTAGTTGCTTGCATTTTAACTAAAATAAAAAATATAGTCACAATAACACATATACTTACAAATGTAGCTACAAAACCATTATGGCCGATTTGGCCTAGGTGCGATGTGTGGCCCGACTCCACTCTCTTCTTTGCAGCAGCCTGTTTATTTAAGAAAAAAATACATAAATTAAATTAAAAAATTACTAAAATATATAAAAATATAAATACAAACTATTAATTTGTGTACCTTCTGCTGAGGAAATGACTCCTGAAGACGTAGCTGTCTATTAAAAAACTGCCACGTCTCAGGTGGTATGTTAGGTGGCCTCTTATTTTTTTCCACCATACAATATCTCCTATTAATTTAATCTCAAATAGAAAAAAATATCAGAATACATACACATATATACACACATACACATACACATACCCACATACACATATACATGCAAACATATACACATACATATATGTATAGATATACACATATACATACATATAACATAAACACACATATACATATCCACATATATACGTACACACACATGCATGCATATACACTCATTCATACAAAATACATGCATTTATCCCACAATAATGTGTAGTTGTGTATATGTGAATATGTGAATATGTGTGTATGTGTAAATGTGTATATGTGTGAATATGTGTGTATGTGTAAATATGCATATGTGAATTTTTTGTGTATGTAGATAATTAGATTATTAATATCAAATACCATTATTTGTAGATTCTGATCAATCGGATGGAACTCCACCACCGTCTCCTCATTGTGCAACGACTATATACTGTAAGTATATCAAACATTTGATTTTAAATATATTTGATGGATACATAACTTATATTTTTTGTTGTTTCTTATTATGTGCAGATTCTGATCAATCAGAGGGTACTCCACCACCTCCTACCCATGCAATGACTTCACATGTGTCTTCCAATAGGATTTATGATGAATTTTACTATCAAGAGCATATTTTATGTTGGTGTAACTCTTGTTATGGCACGTATCGAAGACCACAATTGGAATGTATTGAACATGAGGCAGAGTATGGCACTTTTGAGCGTGCACCATCACCTTGTCAACGTGATAATGCTTGGGTATGTATTTTTTTTATATATATTAATGTCATTATTTTATTTAAAAACCATATACAAAATCAAATTACTCTTGATATATAGGAATACTTGCTCGATGATGATGATGATGATGATAATTTTTCTCATAATGTTAATATACCTCGTACACATCATGGACTTGCTGTTCATCAATTACAAGAGGAGGTTTCTAGAAATCCTCTACCTCTTGGTTTAGAGACTGAAACGGCTGGAGATTATCCATTGCCAGCTCGTGATCGTTCTTTAGTACAAACATATGATAGAAGAAGATATGGAGGATGGAATAGAGGACCACTTCTTTTAGATGGAGAGGTTTTCAACTTTGGGGTAATTGCCATATGAATGCTCCATCGACTATTACTAATGCTAGTCGTGGTCTCTTTATTGTAGAGGATTTGTATGTGCCTCCGAACTCTGAAGTCACTCTTATGTCATTTTGTGGTCCTATATATGGATGGGGAGATTGGCATGAAATTTCACGTTATGTTCAAATCATGAGTACTTATGGAATATGCTTGAACGCAACATCCCTTACTAGTAGAAGATTATATATTGATGGAAGACCTTACACACATGGAAATATAGCAGGTTTAATAAATATTAGTCAAGGGTTACATAATAGTTCAAGGACTAATTGCACATTTGAGGAGCGTGAAAATAGTCATGAATCACCATACATGAGTAGAGATGTATCAAGATACATAGTTGTCAATGCTATTACTACATTACATGTCGGTGATGAACTATTAGTGAATTATGAATGGCGTAGACCTCCAAGAGCACCTTTTAGCTAGAGAGAATAAAATCTTCTATCCATATTTAATAAATTATATACTTAATTTTATATTTAAAGTTTACTTTTTTTTCATTTATGGAATACTAATGAATTTTATTTATATGTGTAGATTCCAACATATGATGTTGATGATATTCCTCCACAACATTCACAATTGCCAGTAAGACCTCATTTATCAGAAGTTTCTATGAGCATGTATATGAAGGAAGTCGTTTGACATGACTAAGTGCGAGCTTACTTATTCTCAATCTTCAAAATCTTTTTGGATGGAGTAATGTATCTATTTTGACACTATTAAGGTATACTTTTCAATTTTCTATCTATTTATATATATGCATATATATATATATATATATATATATATATATATATATATATATATATATATATATATATATATATATATATATATATATGCATATATAAACATACACATAATATACATGAATGCATACACACATATAAACATACACACACATATACACACATTTTGAAGGATGGAAAAATAATTTTAAAGGATGGGCGAACAAAAAGTGTCCATTCAATGCAGGTTTTTATTTTTACTTTAGATAAGGTAAGAACAAGAACTTGAATTGAATGGACACTTCTTGTCCGCACATCTTTTAAAATTATTAATGCATCTTTCAAAATATTCACAAAAAATTTGATTGTTTGGCTGGCAGGATACGATTGTTTGTTTTGGAGGATATGAAGTATGTACCTTCATTGAATGATTTGTCGATTCTATCATATGTTCAGTTTGAAAGTGTGAGAAGCGGATTTATAATTGCTATTCAAAGAATTTGGCACTATTTATAGGCCATATAATGGTGACCTGGATGAATCGCATGCACAGAGGTTACTCAAGATAGAGCAACCTGATTATAATGGACTAGTGCCAGCAAGATTCCTGGGGTATGCAGTAAACCTCTTGCATGTCAATGATGAGCATATGAACTTTAGGATACAAAGTAAAAATCATGGTGGCTTGAGAGGATCACTTTTATACAGCTTGTTCAAAGAACGTCAGTGTCATAAACCGGAAGTTCTTTGAACAAGCTATATAAAAGTGATACTCTCAAGCCACCATGATTTCCACTTTGTATCCTAAAGTTCAGATGCTCATCATTGACATGCAAGAGGTTTACTGCATACCCTAGGAATCGTGTTGGCACTAGTCCATTATAATCAAGTTTCTCTATCTTGAGTAACCTCTGCGCATGCGATTCATCCAGGTCACCATCGTATGGCCTATAAACAGTGCCAAATTCTTTGAATAGCAATTATAAACCCCCTTTTCACACTTTCAAACTGAACATATGATAGAATCGACAAATCATTCAATGAAGGTACATACTTCATATCCTCCAAAACAAACAATCGTATCCTACCATCCAAAACAATCAAATTTTTCGTAAATATTTTGAAAGATGCACATAAGCATACACATATATAAAATTATATGCATATATATATATATATATATATATATATATATATATATATATATATATATATATATATATATATATATATATATATATATATATATGTATGTATATGTATATTTATTTATTTACTTTTTTTAATATATCTTTTTTTGATGAACTTACAGGTTATTATCTGAAAAGTTTTTACCAAGTCAGAATATTCTTCCTACCTCACATGATGAAATGAAGAAGATAATCAACAATCTTGGTATATGTTATCAATGTATACATGCATGTCCTAATGATTGTATTTTATATAGAGCTGAATATGCAGACTCTTTGACATGTCCCAAATGTCAATCTCCTCGATATAAGGGCGAAGAAGGTAAAATCCCAAAAAAGGTATTGAGATATTTTCCATTGGCTCCACGGATTAGACATATGTTTTAAAGCCCCGAATTATCAACACTTTTGACTTGGGGACATGATCACAAAAGTACTGATGGAATAATCAGAATTCCTCATGATAATGTTGCTTTTCAGCATATTGATTCTACATGGCCTGAATTTGCACAAAATCCATAGAATCTAAAGTTAGGAGTTGCATTAGATGGGGTTAATCCATTCTCCATGAAATCCAGTAAATCGTCAACATGGCCAGTGGTAGTCACAAACTACAATCTTCCACCATATCTTAGCATTAAAAAGGAACATTTAATGCTTTCACTTTTAATCCCAGGCAAAAGACAAGTTAAAGATATGAATATATATCTTGCTCCTCTCATTGATGATCTCCAAGAGTTATGGAGAGGTATTAATGTCATTGATGTATCGAAAAGCATCAATGAAAGACATATTACGGTTCGTGGTATTGTGGCTTGGACTATTCACGATTTTCCAAGATATGGTGTTTGTTCAGTTATTGATGTAAATTTTTTATTCAATATGCATGTAAATAAATATGATTTAATCTAATTATATTTTTATCATTTTCATGATGCAGGAATATCTACTAAGGGTTATAAAGCTTGTCCATATTGTGGTGATTGGTTGAGATCAATCTATAGTAAGAATCTCAACAAAAATATTTATCTTCGACATCGATGATTCTTGCATGATGATCATCCATTAAGATCTAAAAGAGAAGCGATACATTTTAATGGAAAGCTTGAAACAGGTCAGTGTCCAAAACCTATGACGCCTATGGATTGGTATAAAAAATGGACAGATGGACCTCTGATAGATCCAGAATAAGAAATCTTCAGTGATGATTCAGATATTGAGTATGTGAAGAGAGGTAAAGGAAAATTGGCACTCACAGAGAACATATCAATATGGTATTCTTTGGAGTACTGGAAAGAGTTAAAAGTATGTCATCTTCTTGATCCTATGCATATACTCAAAAATATTGGTTATTCACTATGGCAGCATCTTCTTGGACTAAAAAATACCATAGCATCAAGGAATGATTTGAAAGATAAAAAATCCAAACCAAAGTTATGGCCAGTTTTTTATAGACATCGACAAGAAACGACTTATGCACCTGCTCCTTGGGTATTTACAACAAAAGAGATACAGACTATCAACAATATAATTCAATTGATTAAGACTCCTACAGGATATGGAGCATCTTTTCAAAACATGTTTACTATGGATGATAAGAGCTTATCTGGGTTAAAGACCCATGACTGGCATAACTTTTTGAAACATATTTTACCTTTGGTTATCGATGGATGTACAAAGAAAGGAGTACGAGATGTGATCTATTGTCTTGAATCACTTATAAAGTAATTATGATACTTTTATATTTAATATGTATGAATATTGGATATCTTTTATTTTTTAATTAACTTCTTTATAATTGTTTTTATGATATGTATAGGTGGATTACATCCAAAGAGATTGACAAAAACTCGATCCCACAAAAAAAAACGTGGATGCAAAGAGCTACTATGTTTGATGGAGAAAGAACTTCCTACTTCATTTTTTGATATTCAGGTTCATTTATTAGTCCATCCTGTAGATGAAATAGAGATTGCAGGTGTTGTCAACACTCGATGGATGTTTTGGGTCGAGTGATTTATGGGAATATTAAAAGGTTATGTGCGACAAAGAGAGAAACCAGAAGGATCCATGGCAAAGGGTTGGATGCTTGAAGAGTGCATGTATTACGTTAGTGAGTACCTTGAAAGAGTTCATGAAGAAGCTCCACGTGCATGGACCAACGAGTCTTCTTCAAAAATAACAGATAAGGTATTATCAGGTAAGGGAGTTCCATTCTTATTTACATTTCAAGGAAAAAATGATGTTTCTACTTTTGTAGCATATAATAGCGAATGCATGCAAGCATTCCTTAGCGAGTATGAGGAACTTCAAAATCTCCAAATTAAAAGGCTTTCTCCCAATTTTCCTTACCTTTTGCCTCATCATATGTAGAAGTATCTTCTTCTACTTTCACCATATAAGTATAATCCTTAGTAATCATAAATGAAGTATCATAGTTGTAGCTTGTAGGTTGCCATCTATGCCTTGATGATCTTCTGAGTTCTCCACTTCTTGAAGTTTCTGGTTCATCACATTCTGGATCAAACCTTGGCATTTCTTCAACTTCAACTTGTGCTTCATTGTTCTCTTCTTCCTCAAATACTTGAACCTTTGATTTACTTTTCTTCTCATTCAATGTTTCTTTATCACCTGCATACATATTAATTGTACCTACATACCAAGTACCTTGCTCATTAAATGTAACATCCTTTGATACAAGAAATTGCTTTGTGGATGGACTCCACAACCTATAACCCATCTGCTTATCATCATAACCAATGAACACATATTTTTCAGCCTTAGGTTCCAATTTATGCCTCAATTGAGATGGTACATATGCATAAGCCAAGCATCCAAACACTTTACAATGATCTAAGGTAGGTCTGTTACCCCACCAAGCTTCATATGGTGTCATACCCCGCAAAGCTTTACATGGTAGCCTATTAACCAAGTATATGGCTGTATTTATAGCCTCGGCCCATAAATAAATGGGGCAATTCTTTTCTTTCATCATTGATCTTGCAAACTCAACTAGAGTTCTATTTCTCCTTTCTGCTACACCATTTTGTTGAAGAGAGTACCTACAAGTAACTTCCCTTTTTTATACCTCCATTCCATAAGTAATCTATGAAATCATTAGAGAAATACTCTCCCCCTCCATGTGACCTTAGTCTCTTCAATTTTTGCCTTGTAATTCTTTTTGTATTCACATGATAATGTTTAAATGTATTGAACACCTCATAGACTAATCAAATGTGTAAAGTTTCCAATGAAACTTTTTATGAGGTGTCAAAATAGAGTCATTGCACCTTCTCCAAGTTAAACTTTCTCAAAAAGTTTAATAAATCTTGAGATTTACTCCAAACAATTCACCTATGTCTAAAACTGTACTTCTATACAGTCGACTTTGACACCTGCAACTTCTAATGCATAGGTCTCTCAAACTAGAACCTATTCAAATGCTTTTATCCATACGTAGGTTACCTTCGACTTAAAGAATGAATGCTTACTTGCTCCAAACTTTACACTGTCGAAGGAGAAATGACCAAAACATTATCATTAAATTTGCACCTGTTGCAATCTTCTCTTCTTCACATTTACACATGTAAATGTTCCTACTTAAAATTCTCTCAGCCTGGTCACAATTAGGATTTCAAAATTTGTACAGAGGTCACTCAACTATAGACTTAGACTTGTACAAAAGCGTTTCACAAAAGGATAAACACTGAAGGAGCACTCAGCAAAAGATCGAGGTGCAACTTTTCTCTTACTTAGGAAAACATTACATCTAATTGATGAGACATATTCTCATCACTTCTAAAGTGTCCAATGACTCTTACAACTTGTCATTCATCATCTCTCACTTTATGCCTCGACTTTTTGCTTGTATATATAGGCATATATGTACAAACTCATCACGTATTCAAAAGTATATGTAACTTGACTACAAGTTTAATGTACATGTATATACAAGTCTTCATTCACTAGTCTTCATGCTTTTGAATTTGATCTTTGCTTCATTCTTTGACTTCAAACCTTTGTCCTAATCACCAATTGTTGATTGTCCTGCACCAACAATGTCGACCATAATTCATTTGGGAAACTCAAGGATGAGGGTAAGTTTCCTAGTGTGCAAAGATAAGAACCTCCTGGGTGGCATCTGCATCCTGATAGAGCTATGCACACATTCCTAGAAGAGTGCATCACAAAAATCCACAATAGGATGCATAACTCGGGTATCATGTGTGGGCTTGATGAATTTCTCAGCTTGCAAGAACCACCTCAGACTTAGATCATATGACCTCTTCACCAACATGTGAATAGATTCATCATCATGTAATTTCACCAATACATTGAATAGTGTTGCCCTGACTTATAATTGACACTACTATCGTGCCTAAGGCAAGAGTGAAGCATCGAATCAAAACAAGCAAATATGGGTTCCAAATAAGCTAATTCTTGCTCAATGTCATCAATAATAGATTTGGATGCCTAAATATTGGTTAAGAGAGTCATCACTCTATATTAAAAAACTTGAAATGTCACTTGTAAATAATGCTTCTCCTATAGTGTGGAGTAGTAAAGCTAAATCCAAGTTTCACTTTAGGAGACGACTATTGACCAAATCCAAATCATCTCTTACAAGAGAACCACAATAACATCAATCCATCAAGTCAAATACGATGTAGTGGAAGTCCCAATCCACTCTCAACAAACCCACAAATAGAATTGAAGTATCTACAAACCCAAGTAGCTCTAGGATTCCCTCAAGGAGTGGGGAAGCCCACTGAATTAACCAAAATCATTTAAGTCTTCATTCTTTGTAACATTTATTTCATTACTCTTTACTCTTTTGGGAACAAAACTAATAAGGAGAATGCTCAACATGAAAAAGACAGAGAGGGAGAGAGACAACAAAAAGGATAAAAGACAACAAAGAAGAAGAGAAATTGACATTGATGAAAAAACACATGGAGATTTATGGAGAGATATTACCATTCACTTGCACTACCACTCATAGAATCTACATATGTGGAGCGATATAATGCAATTAAGGTCCATGATGGCATTAGGGTGCACCACTCAGCAACCGCCGTCCTCTTTGTCAAGTGACGCCTCCCAAGGCACATGCCCTATGCTCTATTATGCCATTTCTCATAGAAGGGATTGGAAGCAATCTGGTGCCACGCATGCATGCATGTGATTTAGAGGAAATATTTTGGCTTAACTACCCATACATAGCAATTGATTCTTCCAAGGTAATGCGATCTACTAAAGAACCATATATTCTTCCTAGGCATATTGAACAAGCATTTTTTTTTTAAAAACCCAGATGCTCATCCTTGGTGGCAAGTCATTCATGTGCAACCTAGAGGTAGGTCATTGTTTGAACAATTTATTGTTAGAGAGATCGAAGAAAGTCCTCTTGATGATTCAGCATCAGATACTGATACATCAACATCTGAAAGAGAAATTAGAATCATTATACGTGATAATGATACTAATCTTTTTGATGAAGAGGATAATTCTCTACATGCTGATTCTACTGATGAGGAAGAGGAATTACCAGAAATAGATATTAATCCATCAATAGATGATGTGATTCATTAGAACATAGATTTAACAATAGAAGAAATAAATGAAATCAATAAGGATAATGAAGATGAGACTATAGTGATGTCTTACCAAAATGATGGCAATAATGAAAACATATGAGTAGATTAGATAGTAAATTCTACTCTAGTTATCGATCAATAACTTGAAGCTTCTGAATGGATATCAGATAATAGATTTTTTTATTAACTTGAATAACGATGAATCCTACTAGAGAGATGAAATCATGTTCTTTTAAGTTAGAACATGAAGCTCGGGGGTATGCCTAATTATTTTATATATAGCTTTATCTTCGAGGAGCAAATTTTATCATGTATGTATGCATATGTGTGTGTATTCATGTGTATTATATGTATACATATGTTAGTATGCATATATATGTATTTCATGTATATGTATGTGTTTGCATGTGTGTGATATATGTATACATGTGTTAGTATGCGTATGTGTATATATGCATATCCATTTATGTAAAATATTCATGTATTCATGTAATATATGCAAGTGTTTATAATTGTGTACATGTATATATGTATATGTGTCTATGTGTAAATATGTACATGTAAATATGTATGCATGTATATATATGTTTATGTGTGCATGTAGGCATGTATATGTGATGTGTACATGTATATATGTATATATGTCTATGTGTAAATGTGTACATTTATGTATGCATGTATATACATATTTATGTGTGCATTTAGGCATGTATGTGTGATGCATAATATATCTACTCCATTTTATATTTATGTATGTGTATCTACATGATGTGTATATATCTTTATATATTTTATGATCCTCGTTGATTCGAGTAGCTATATATAGAGGCATAAGGTTGGGAGGAGAGACATCTCTCTAGTAGGACGTCAGAGGAATAGATGCAATGTGTACATATACTTCAAACATATGGATAAAAGGTTGAATTAGAGTTTTTAAATTAGGGGTTTTAAAACCCTAATATCAAAATTAGTGTTTTCAATTCAGGATTTTTGAAATAGGATTTATTTATTTATGTGTATGCATGTGTTGTGTATGTATGTGTATCTATATTAGCATATGCATGTGTTGTGTGTGTGTGTATATATGCATGTGTATATGTATATATGCATGTAAATATGATTATATGAGTCTATGTGTGTGTACATATGATTATGCATGTGTATGTGTATGTGAGTATGTGTACATGTATGTGAGTATGTGTATGTGTCTATGTGTATTCATTATATGTGTGTAACTGCATGCATGTGTATGTGTGTGTAAAAATGTGCATGTATGTGTGTGTATGTATAAATGTGCATGTATGTGTATATGTGTGTAAATGTGCATGTATGATGTATATGTGTGTGTATGCATGTATTTGTACCTCTAGTCTCACTCTTTTCTCTCTCTCTCTCTCAGATACATACATACATACATAAACACACATACTCATATCCACATATATATACATAAAGCATACCATGCATTATCCCGACGATGAGCCATAAGTGTCCGCTGTTGAAGAATCACTCACAAATTTGACATACAGACAGACATAAAGACGAAGAAAGACAAAGAGAAGCAGAAACAAAGCATTCAGAAAATCAAACCTTAGTGAAGGACAAATTCAAGACTGTAATATAGTTCATAGAAACTTCCAGAAATACTAGTTTTGAATCTCGGAACAAAATGTATATATATGAGGTAGAAGATCATAATATAAAAAACGAAGAAGGTGAGCTCAGATAGAAAGCTTAGAAGTGCATCTGTAGAAGATGCCAGAGATTGCGTATGTAGAGATGAATAATAGAACCTGAAGTGTCGGGTATTCATCTGAGAGAGATGGTAAGGAATAACTACTCAGAGTAGGAGAGTGTTCCATAGCTATGTGCAAATTGAGGCCAAGCTATTTTGTACACATCTTCTCTAATAGAAAACACATGTTCATGTGGAAGAAGTTTGAGCACATTCTTCGTATGTGAAGAAATCTAAGTGATTTCATGTTACTGTGAAAGTTAGTTAACAGTTACAGTTTTTTCTCAGTAAAAGTTTTCCGGTACTTCTGAGAGTTAGATCTCACAGTAGAGTGTAAATATTTTCATGAGTGATAGCTCATCTTGAAGCTAGGAGTCTGAACTACAAACCGATCAAAATAGTATTATGAAACGAGACATGTACACAGTGCAAAGTCTGACCGTAAAGACATCCAGAACTAGTGAAGTTTTTCCTTAAACTTCAGACAGTATTCATTTATTGAAGGAAGCTGAGGTATTACTTCCTTACTTCATCAACAATCATTTGAAGTAACTACAAACAAAATTGCAGTTGATTCCGGTAACATTACGGTGACATTCTGGTAACAGTCCGGTGAAGTTCCGGTGAAATTATGGTGAGTTCGAAACATAGTTAAGTGACGGAGCGATTATTTAAATGTAAGCAAACACAATAGTGTAAAGTTTGAGGTAAATCAGTTCAGAATTCAAGCTTGAAGGAAACGCGAAGCTTTCTGTAAAGTGAATTTTCAGTTTTCACTAAAACAGTAGTAAAGTTTTCAGGTTGCTAAGCTAATGATTATAGAGGTGTTCTAACATCACTTTAGCTTAGTTCTAGTTGAGGCGTGGTAATTTTCCGCAGTCTTGTTAGTGAACAAGCTTTTGTCGCGACATCACATAACCTCAACAAAGTGGTATCAGAGCAGAAAAGGTTCTGAAGAATAGAAAGGTCCTCAAGAGTAAACGAAAGTGAAGATACAAGAGAATTTGAAGAATTTTCACAAGGAAGGTGAAAGTTGAGATGATCAACGACAAACGGTGTCAAGAAACATTCCAAAGTAATTCTCAAGGGTAAAGGTTTACAAAAGGTAAAATCCTTTAACGTTATACTCACCGAAAGTAACATAAACAAAAAGATTATGGCAGATCATATCTCTATTGACAAATTGGACAGAGATAATTATCCCGCATGGGTAATGCGCATGGAAGCCTTACTTATGAGTAAGGACTTAATGATATATGTGACAGGAGAAGAAAAGAAGCTGAATTTTGAAGACGACAATCAATCAAAGAAAGAAGAATTAGAAGCCTTGAAGCTGTGGCAGAAGAAAGATGCAACGACAAGAGCTTATATCTACAATACCATTACTGATCATCTACTACCGCACATTAGAGGACTGGAGAAAGCGGAGGACATATGGAGTGCATTGGAAGATCATTTCCAAAATACGACGAAAGCTAGAAAGGCTAGCTTATGGTCAGAGTTTACAACGTTCAAGAAAAAGCAAAGTCAAAGCATTAGTGATTATGTCACTAAGATGAAAGACTTGGCAGACAGTCTTGGATCTATTGATGAAGATATTGAAGATCACAGGTTGATAGCACAAGTGCTTGCAGGACTGAGAGGAGATGAAAAGTGGAAACCTTTCGTACTCTCAACTGAACTTTTTTTAAATCATTTTGTACCAGAATTAAATCAGTTGCTTGGACTAATGTTAATGTTTGAGCAAGATTTGAAGACAGACGGAGATAAAGGACATAGTTCGGCTATGTATGCAAAAAGTAAGAAGAAAGGTAAAGAAAAAGATGAAGAAGAGATATCTACTCAAGCAAATTTTGCAAGAGGAAGAGGTAACGTCAGAAGTAAAAGTAGAGGTAAAGGAAGAGGTAATCAGATTAACAACAAGAAGACTTGTTGGATCTGTGGATTAAGCAATCATTTGGCTCATGTTTGAAGGCATAATTCTCAAGGATCAAGTCAGAATCAAAATAACAGTAGAGGCAGAAGCAGAAGATATCAAAGATGAAGACCAAAGAGGCGGATATGGTAGAGGTGGAGCAAGAAGTTGGGGACAAAATCAGTCTCACAACACTACCTACTACAACTATGCGAATGATACGTAGAATGACGGTCATACAACATTGATGATGAACTCGATAAGTATGTCAGAGAATGAAGATCTCAAGGTATTCTATATTGACTCTGGTTGTTCAAATCATTTGTCAAGAAATATAGAATTGTTATCAGAACTTGAAGGAGGTATTTCAAATCATACAGTACAAACAGGTGACAACACAAAACATAATGTAAGGTCAATTGGAAAAGTAAAGTGTAAGAATGGAGCTGACCTACTAACAAATGTTTTGTATGTTCCAACAATCCCGAAGAATCTGATCAGCGTGGGTCAGATAGTAGAAAAAGGTTTTCAAGTCAAGTTTACAAATGAAGGAGTATTTGTTGAAGATCCAGAGAATGGATACAATCAAATTGTCCATGGTAAAAAGGAAGGTAGACTTTTTACTCTTAAAGTACAAGGAAATGTTGGTCAAGCATTAATCACACATGGTGATGAGGTATTTACAGAGTTAGACCTTTGGCAGAAGAGGTTAGGACATTTTAATGAAACAAGAATCAAAACTATGGTGGAGAAACAATCCGTCAGAGGATTACCAAATATGAAGAATCAACATATGATTCACAAGTGCGAAGCATGTCAGATGGGAAAAGCCCACAGATTACCATTTCAAAAGAAAGGGAACAAACACGATGGTGTACTAGAGCTCATACATACAGATGTATGGGGACCGACAAAAGAAGGATCTATCAGCAGCTCAAGGTATTATGTTCTTTTTATTGATGATGCAACAAGATGGATACCTCTTTATGTTTTGAAAGAGAAGTTAGAAGTATTTAGAGCTTTCAGGCATTTTCATGCATATGCTGAAAGACTTACAGGACATAAACTTAAAAGACTAAGGTCTGATGGAGGAGGAGAATATTTTTCTCGAGAGTTCAATGATTATCTGTGGAATGCAGGTATCAAAAGAGAAATAACTTGCAGGTGTACACCGCAACAAAATGGAGTAGTAGAAAGAAGAAACCGAACTCTAGTTGAGTTTGCAAGAGTGATGCTAAAGGAGAAGAATTTTCCAAATTATCTTTGGGCTGAGGCTATAAATACAGCTACATATCTGGTAAATAGATTACCATGTACAGCTTTAAATGGGATGACCCCTTATGAAGCTTGGTGGGGCAAGAAACCAACACTTGATCATTGTAAAGTGTTTGGATCTGTTGCTTATGCTTATGTACCATCACAATTGAGACATAAGCTTGAACCAAAAGCAGAAAAATATGTGTTCATCTGATATGATGAAAAACAGATGGGTTATAGGTTATGGAGTCCTCTAACCAAACAATTTACTGTTTCCAGAGATGTAACATTTGATGTAGGAAAGAGATGGTATACAGATAAAGAACATAGTGTTGAAACACTTGAAGAAGAGATAAGAAGAATTGAAAAAGGTAAATCACATATGAAGGTGAATGGTGATGAAGATCATATGTAGGCAAGTACGTCCAGGATCGGATCAAGTATGAGGAACGAAGATGGACCAAGATTTGATGAAGATGTGTATTCAGATACACATGAAGAATATGAGCTAAGAAGGTCAAATAGAGTTAGGAAACAACCGACAAGGTATTCTTATGACACTTCTTATTTGACTCAGAAAAACTATGCTTACTTAGTAAAGGAAGATGAAGAACCTCAGAATTGCAGTGAAGCAAAAGGTAAGAAACAATGGGAAGAAGCAATGAAGGAAGAATTCAATGCGCTGGAAGAGAACAAGACTTGGGAACTTGTTCCAAAACCAAATGGTAAGAAAGTGATTGGAAATAAATGGGTTTACAAAGTTAAGAAACTTGCAGATGGAAGGATAGCCAGATACAAAGCTAGACTGGTAGTCAAAGGCTATGCTCAGACGCATGGCATAGATTATGATGAGACATTTAGTCCGGTGGCAAAGATGTCAACCATAAGGAAAGTGATTGCTATAGCAGCATCAAAAGGATGGAAGCTAAGTTAGATGGATATAAAGAATGCATTTTTAAATGGATATATATCAGATGAAGTTTACATGGAACAACCTGAAGGGTTTGTAAGTTCCAGTTACCCAAATCATGTTTGCAGATTAAGAAGAGCTCTCTATGGATTGAAACAAGCTCCAAGAGCTTGGAATTATAGACTTGTGAAGTATCTCAATGACCTTGGATACCAAAGCTCAAAGGCTGATGCAAGTCTACTCATTAAGAGGATAGATGAAGGTATGATCTACATTTGTATTTATGTAGATGACATTATAATCACAGGGACCTCAGATGGAGGATTCAAGGAGTTAAAAAGATTACTTGAAAAAGAGTTCAAGATCAGTGATCTAGGAAAGTTATCATATTTTCTTGGTATGGAAGTTACATATACAGATCATGGTGTATATGTTTCACAAGAAAAATATCTCCTAAACTTACTGAAGAAATTTAACATGGAGAATTGCAGAGAAGCTTCAACACTGCTTGAAGTAAATCATAAACTCAGCAAATATGATGGTGCAGAGTTTAAAGATATGAGGATATATCAGTCATTAGTGGGAAGCTTGATTTATGCTACGCTAACAAGACCAGATCTTAGTTATGCAGTAGGAGTTCTCTCACAGTTCATGCATTGTCCGAAGGATCAACATTGGGTTGCAGGACAAAGAGTTCTTAGATATATCAAAAGAACTATAAAGGAAGGATTATATTATCCTTTTACATCAGATATAAAGCTGAGAGCATATAGTGACTCAGACTGGGCAGGAAATCAAGATGATAGAAGGTCAACACATGGGTATATGATATACCTAGGAGATAAGCTTGTAAGCTGGTGTTCAAAGAAGCAGCATACATTAGCTTTATCGTCAACAAAAGTAGAATATAAAGGACTTGTAGAAGCAGCGAAAGAAGTGATATGGATGCAGACCTTGTTCAAAAGCATGGGTATTGATCAAGGTATATCTATCATACTTGGAGATAATATGAGTTCGTTGTATCTTGCAGCAAATCCAGTATTTCATGCAAGAACAAAACACATAGAAATTCAATATCATTTCTTGAGGGAAAAGGTAATGGAAAAGGAGATTGAAATAGTATACCTATCTACAAAAGGTCAGATTGCAGATATTCTGACAAAGAGCTTAGATGGAGTAAAGACAAGCAGATTCAAAGAAATGGCAGGTATAAAAAGAAAAGAAGAATATATAAAAGGTCAGAGAATTCAAATTAGTGATTGAGGGGGAGCTGTTGAAGAATCATCACAAATTTGACATACAGACAGACATAAAGACGAAGAAAGACAAAGAGAAGCAAAAACAAAGCATTCAGAAAATCAAACCTTAGTGAAGGGACAAATTCACGACTGTAATATAGTTCATAGAAACTTCCAGAAATACGAGTTTTGAATCTCGGAACAAAATGTATATATATGAGGTAGAAGATCATAATATAAAAAACGAAGAAGGTGAGCTCAGATAGAAAGCTTAGAAGCGCATCTGTAGAAGACGCCAGAGATTGCGTATGTAGAGATGAATAATAGAACCTGAAGTGTCGGGTATTCATCTAAGAGAGATGGTAAGGAATAACTACTCAGAGTAGGAGAGTGTTCCATAGCTATGCGCAAAGTGAGGCCAAGCTATTTTGTACACATCTTCTCTAATAGAAAACACATGTTCATGTGGAAGAAGTTTGAGCACATTCTTCGTATGTGAAGAAATCTAAGTGATTTCATGTTACTGTGAAAGTTAGTTAACAATTACAGTTTTTTCTCAGTAAAAGTTTTTTGGTACTTCTGAGAGTTAGATCTCACATCAGAGTGTAAAGATTTTCATGAGTGATAGCTCATCTTGAAGCTAGGAGTGGGAACTACAAACTGATCAAAATAGTATTATGAAATGGGACATGTACACAGTACAAAGTCTGACCGTAAAGACATCCAGAACTAGTGAAGTTTTTCCTTAAACTTCAGATAGTATTCATTTATTGAAGGAAGCTCAGGTATTACTTCCTTACTTCATCAATAATCAGTTGAAGTAACTACAAACAAAATTGCAGTTGATTCCGGTAACATTACGGTGACATTCTGGTAAGTTCAAAACACAGTTAAGTGACAAAGAGATTATTTAACTGTAAGCAAACACAGTAGTGTAAAGTTTGAGGTAAATCAGTTCAGAATTAAAGCTTGAAGGAAACGCGAAGCTTTCTGTAAAGTGAATTTTCACTTTTCACTAAAACAGTAGTAAAGTTTTCAGGTTGCTAAGCTACTGATGATTTTAGAGGTGTTCTAACATCACTTTAGCTTAGTTCTAGTTGAGGCGTGGTAATTTTCCATAGTCTTGTTAGTGAACAAGCTTTTGCCGCGACATCACATAACCTCAACATCCGCATCTCTTTTAGACACCACTTAAGCGACCATCCTATCCCAAACTCTGTCTCAAGTGAACTAAGTACGTATTTTTTATCCCTCTCATCATGCTCACTACAAAAATAAAAAAAATAATGTAAATAAAACATAATATATTTATTTCAATTTATATGTAAAATTTATACTTACTTCCACAGTAAGTGGACAAGGCACAGGTAAGAGTCGCATAATGCCCACATTCTTCTCTTGAACTCCAATCCATTCCGTATGTACACAATGTTCCCCTCTGTCTCTATATCGCACTCTAGTCCTAAGGTGCCTATGCATGTCCTCATAGGCAACTCTACTGTGCTATCACGATCTGGAGGTGGTATAGGTGTCTTGAAAATAGATAGATAAAATAAATAAAAATATGTGTTATAATATCATTAAAAAAGTTTATGAAAAAAAACATACCTATGAGCAGACAGCTGTCTTCCTGCATGTGGAGTCGCAGAAGAGCCCTCCTCTAATCACTGGGTAAGCATCTGGATTGTATAGTCCAGCTCATCATCAGACATCTCTGAGTAATCACGCATGATGGCCCCTAGAGCATCAGACGGAAATCTTGCTCTCAAAAGACTTTTTATGAGAGTGAGTTTCGCCTTTCTCTCTCTGCAAGGAGCCATAACTTCCAACCTTTACATGCAGCAACAACTATCAAAGTCCTTACAGTTGTCATCTTAGCCATAGGACTATAAGTCTCCTAATAATTTACTCCATATGTCTGAGCATACCCTTTCACAACAAGTCTAGCTTTACAGCTAGACACACTTCCACCTGCATACCTCTTTGTCTTGTAGACCCATTTGCATCCAATGATTTTCTAATTATTTGGTTTAGGAACCAAATCCCATGTTTCATTTTCCATCAATGCATCATACTCCTCTTGCATAGCTTTCTCCCAATTTTCCTTACCTTTTGCCTCATCATATGTAGAAGGATCTTCTTCTACTTTCACCATATAAGTATAATCCTTAGTAATAAAAAATGAAGTATCATAGCTGTACCTTGTAGGTTGCCATCTATGCCTTGATGATCTTCTGAGTTCTCCACTTCTTGAAGTTTCTGGTTCATCACATTCTGGATCAAACCTTGGCATTTCTTCAACTTCAACTTGTGCTTCATTGTTCTCTTCTTCCTCAAATACTTGAACCTTTGATTTACTTTTCTTCTCATTCAATGTTTCTTTATCACCTGCATAAATATTAATTGTACCTGCATACCAAGTACCTTGCTCTAAATGTAACATCCTTTGATACAAGAAATTGCTTTGTGGATGGACTCCACAACTTATAACCCATCTGCTTATCATCATAACCAATGAACACATACTTTTCAGCCTTAGGTTCCAATTTATTCCTCAATTGAGATGGTACATATGCATAAGCCAAGCATCCAAACACTTTACAATGATCTAAGGTAGGTCTGTTATCCCACCAAGCTTCATATGGTGTCATACTCCGCAAAGCTTTACATGGTAGCCTACTAACCAAGTATATGGCTGTATTTATAGCCTCGGCCCATAAATAATTGGGGTAATTCTTTTCTTTCATCATTGATCTTGCAAACTCAACTAGAGTTCTATTTCTCCTTTCTACTACACCATTTTGTTGAAGAGAGTACCTACAAGTAACTTCCCTTTTTATACCTCCATTCCATAAGTAATCTATGAAATCATTAGAGAAATACTCTCCCCCTCCATCTGACCTTAGTCTCTTCAATTTTTGCCTTGTAATTCTTTTTGTATTCACATGATAATGTTTAAATGTATTGAACACCTCATAGACTAATCAAATGTGTAAAGTTTCCAATGAAACTTTTTATGAGGTGTCAAAATAGAGTCTTTGCACCTTCTCCAAGTTAAACTTTCTCAAAAAGTTTAATAAATCTTGAGATTTACTCCAAACAATTCACCTATGTCTAAAACTGTACTTCTATACAGTCGACTTTGACACCTGCAACTTCTAATGCATCTTTCTCTCAAACTAGAACCTATTCAAATGCTTTTATCCATAGGTAGGTTACCTTCAACTTAAAGAATGAGTGCTTACTTGCTCCAAACTTTACACTGTGGAAGGAGAAATGACCAAAACATTATCATCAAATTTGCACCTGTTGCAATCTTCTCTTCTTCACATTTACACATGTAAATGCTCCTACTTAAAATTCTCTCAGCCTGGTCACAATTAAGATTTCAAAATTGCTACAAAGGTCACTCAACTATAGACTTAGACTTGTACAAAAGCGTTTCACAAAAGGATAAACACAGAAGGAGCACTGAGCAAAAGATCGAGGTGCAACTTTTCTCTTATTTAGGAAAACATTACATCTAATTGATGAGACATATTCTCATCACTTCTAAAGTGTCTAATGACTCTTACAACTTGTCATTCATCATCTCTCACTTTATGCCTCAACTTTCTACTTGTATATATAGGCATATATGTACAAACTCATCACGTATTCAAAAGTATATGTAACTTGACTACAAGTTTAATGTACATGTATATACAAGTCTTCATTCACTAGTCTTCATGCTTTTGAATTTGATCTTTGCTTCATTCTTTGACTTCAAACCTTTGTCCTAATCACCAATTGTTGATTGTCCTGCACCAACAATGTCGACCATAATTCATTTGGGAAACTCAAGGATGAGGGTAAGTTTCCTAGTGTGCAAAGATAAGAACCTCCTGGGTGGCATCTGCATCCTGATAGAGCTATGCACACATTCCTAGAAGAGTGCATCACAAAAATCCACAATAGGATGCATAACTCGCGTATCATGTGTGGCTTGATGAATTTCTCAGCTTACAAGAACCACCTGAGACTTAGATCATATGACCTCTTCACCAACATGTGAATAGATTCATCATCGTATAATTTCACCAATACATTGAATAGTGTTGCCCCGACTTATAACTGACACTACTATCGTGCCTAAGAGATCTTGTAAAGCACCTAGAGCTAGAGAGGTATGGACTAAGCAATCATGTGCTAATAAGTGTTCAATATTCATGGGGAATATAATGTGCATACATTTGCAAAGACAAAGTGGAACATTTCAAACAAGATCACCTAAGTTTCTCAACGAGATCTCTACCTCAAAGGAAGCATCACAACAAGGATGAAGCATCGAATCAAAACAAGCAAATATGGGTTCCAAATAAGCTAATTCTTGGTCAATGTCATCAATAACAGATTTGGACGCCTAAATATTCGTTAAGAG
>MU262296.1:62500-71976 GCA_020310875.1 Ceratopteris richardii
ATTTGAGCTTGTAATAGAAATTAAAGTAGTAAAGAGAAATGAGTATACATATATGTGAAAAATATAATATGATTAAAATAAAATTACCTTTCTTTCACAACCTATCATTAACTCCCTCTACTCATCTGAGATTCATTCATTTTTTACATTGGTTCTTTGCATACGAGTATCTAGCCAATTTGGTGAAAGATTATACATATGTATTCTCATTACTATCAAGATTATGTTTATATCTTTTATTTCTCCATCTTTTACTTCGAAGCTTTTGAAGTTCCTATTTATACTCACTAACGAATGCTTGCATGCATTTGCTATTATATGCTATAAAAGTAGAAACATCACTTTTTTTCTTGCAATTGAAATTGAAATGGAACTCCCCTACTTGATAATACTTCATCTATTATTTTTGAAGAAGACCCATTGGTTCATGCATGTGGAGCTTCTTCATGAACTCTTTCAAGGTTTTCACTAACATAGTACATGCACTCCTCAAGCATCCACCATACCTATTGTGAAGTTGTTAATTGTCAACGTGGTTGCCTCCAAAAAACACATAGGTGGATGATGTCACCAAATGCTCCCCGCATTCATGTTTATTTTGCGGGATTGAGTGTTTGTCAATCTCTTTTGATGTAATCCACCTATTATTATCATAAATTAAATAATAAAAAAACTAATTTGTGAATAAAAGATATCAAATAATCTTATTTATTAAATATTAAAGTATAATAGTTATCTTATAATCAATCCAAGATGATAGATTCACATCCCGTACTCCTTTCCTTGTACATCAGTCGATAACTAGAGGTAGAATGTGCTTCAAAAAGTTATGCCAATCATGTGTCTTTAACCGAGATAAGTGCCTATCATCCATAGTAAACATGTTTTGGAAAGCTGCTCCATATCTTGTAGGTGTTTGAATCGATTGAATCCTATTGTTGATAGTTTGCATCTTTTTTATCATAAGTATCAAAAGAGCAAGCGCATAAGTTGTTTCTTGTAAATTTCTATAAAAAATTGTCCATAAATTTGGTTTGAATTTTGATCCTTTAAATCATTTCTTGATGCTACTGTGTCTTTTAATCTAAGAAGATGTTTCCATAATAAATAACCAATATTCTTGAATATATGCATAGGATCAAGAAGATGATACATCTTTAACCCTCTCCAATACTCCAAAGAATACCATATCAACATATTCTCTCCTAGCACCAATTTTCCTTTAACTTTAATCTTCACATTCTCATCATCATCATTGAAGATTTTTGATTGTGGATCTATAAGAGGCCCAACTATCTATTTTTGATACCAATCCACAGGTGTCATTGGTTTTGGACACTGACCTATTTCAATCTTTCCATTAAAATATATCTCTTCTCTTTTGCATCTTTATGGATGATCATCAAGCAAAAACTATCTATATCAAAGATAAATAATCTTATTGAGATTCTTACTATAAACTGATCTCAAGCAATCACCACAATAAGGAAAAGCCATATATCCCTTAGTAGATATTCCTTCATAATGAAAACCATAAAAATATAATTAGATTAACTCACATACAATTGTACACATATTAAATAGAAAAATTACATAATTACTTGAATAGAGGTCGTATCTTGGAAAATCAGATATAATCCAAGCCACAATTCCACAAATCATAATGTGTCTTTGATTAATGCTTTTTGATACATCAATGACATTAATATCTCTCCATAACTCTTGGAGATCGTCAATGAGAGGAGCAAGATATATATTCATGTCTTTAACTTTACTTTTTCTTGGGATTAAAAGTGAATAGCATTAAATGTTCCTTTTTAATGCTAAGGTATGGTGGGAGATTGTAGTAGATGACTACCACCGGCCATGTTGACCATTTATTAGATTTCATAAAAAATGGATTAACCCCATCTAATGCAACTCCTAACTTTAGATTGTGTGGCTCTTGTGCAAAATCAGGCCATCTAAAATCAATATGGTGAAAAGTTGCACTATCTACTCGAATTCTCATTACTCCATCAGTACTTTCATGATCAAATCCCCATGTCAAAAGCTTTGATAATTTAGGGATTTGAATTATATGTTTAATTCATGGAGCCAATGAAAAATATCTCAATACCTTTTTTGGGATTTTACCCTCTTTGTCCTGAGGAGATTGACATTTTGGACATTTCAAGGAGTCTACATATTCACCTCTATATAAAATACGATCGTTAGGACATGCATGTATATACTGATAATCTATACAAAGATTTTTTATTATCTTCTTCACTTCATCATGTGATGTAGGGAGAATATTCTTTCTTGGTCAAAATGTTTAAAATACTAACCTATAAGTTCATGAAGAAAAGTGATATTAATGAAAATAAATAAATAATTATGCATGTATATGTGTATGTGTATGCATATATGTATGTGTATGTGTATGCTTATGTGTATGAGTATGTGTATGTGTATGTGTATGTGTATGTGTACGTGTATGTGTATGTGTATGTGTACGTGTACGTGTATGTGTACGTGTATGTGCATGTATATGTGTATGTGTATGTGTACGTGTATGTGTACGTGTATGTATATATGTACGTGTATGTGTACGTGTGCGTGTATGTGTACGTGTACGTGTGTGTGTACGTGTACATGTGTGTGTACGTGTACGTGTGCGTGTACGTGTATGTGTATGTGTACGTGTACGTGTACGTGTACCTATACATGTACCTGTACCTGTACATGTATGCGTACCTATACCTATATGTGTACGTGTGCATGTATGTGTGCGTGTACATGTACATGTACGTGTATGTCTGCATGTACATGTACGTGTATGTGTACGTGTATGTGTATGTGTATGTGTACATGTGTGTGTGTGTACATGTACGTGTACATGTGCATGTGTGTGTACATCTACGTGTGCATGTGCATGTACGTGTGCATGTGCATGTACGTGTGCATGTGTGTGCGTGCCTGTACGTGTACATGTGTGTGTGCGTGTAAGTGTACGTGTACCTGTATGTGTCCGTGTGTGTGTGTGTGCATGTACGTGTACGTGTATGTATACGTGTACCTATACGTGTAGGTGTACCTGTACGTGTACGTGTACATGTACCTGAATATGTACATGTATGTGTACCTGTACATATACGTGTACGTGTACCTATACGTGTACCTATACGTGTACCTATATGTGTACCTGTACGTGTATGGGTATGTGTACATGTACGTGTACGGGTATGCATATGCATATGCCTATGTGTATGCATACGTGTATGTGTATGCGTATGCATATGCATATGTGTATGCATATGTGTATGTGTATGCATATGCATATGTGTATGCATATGTGTATGCGTATGCATATGTGTATGCGTATGCATATGTGTATGCGTATGCATATGTGTATGTGTAGGTGTATGTGTATGTGTATGTGTATGTGTCTGTGTTTGTGTCTCTATGTCTGTGTCTCTGTGTTTGTGTCTCTATGTCTGTGTATGCGTATGTGTATGCGTATGTGTATGTGTATGTGTATGTGTATGTGTATGTGTATGTGTACGTGTATGTGGATGTGTACGTGTACATGTACGTGTATGCGTATGCGTATTCGTATGCGTATGTTCTTGTGCTTGTGCTTGTGCATGTGCATGTGCATGTGCATGTGTATGTGTATGTGTATGTGTATGTGTATGTGTATGTGTATGTGTATGTGTTGGTGTAGGTGTAGGTGTAGGTGTAGGTGTAGGTGTATGTGTATGTGTATGTTTATGTGTATGTGTATGTGTATGTGTATGTGTATATGCATACATGTGTATGTATGTGTATGTGTGTGTATGTGCATGTGTATGTGTATGTGTTATAAGTGTATGTATGTGTGTATATGTATGTGTAGGTATATATGCATGTGTATGTGTGTGTATATGTGTATGTATATGAGTGTGTATATGTATGTATGTGCATGTGTATGTGTGAGTGTATGTGCATATGTGTGTGTATATGTATGTATGTGCATGTGTATGTGTAAGTATCTGTGTGTACGTGTGTGTATGTGCATGTGTATGTGTGTGTATATGTATGTATGTGCATGTGTATGTGTATGTGTGTGTATATATATGTATGTGCATATGTATGTATATATATATATATATATATATATATATATATATATATATATATATATATATATATATATATATGTGTGTGTGTGTGTGTGTGTGTGTGTGTATGTATGAGCATGCATGGACATGTGCATGCATCTCCATTTACATCCATGTGTATGTGCATGCATGGGAATGTGCATATGCATGTGTATAAGTATGTGTTAATGTTTATGCAATAATGCATGCATGCATGTCCTTTTATGTGTTTGGAGACATTTTTGTGCATATGCATGTGTATGTGTGTGTGTGTGTATGTGTATGTGTGTGTATGTGTATGTGTATGTGTAAGTGTATGTGTGTATGTGTATGTATGTGCGTGTGTATGTGTATGTGTGTGTATGTGCATGCATATGTGTGTGTATATGTGTGAGCGTGCATGTTCATGTATATGTGTATATGCGCATATCAATGAGTAAGTGTGAGTTTGAGAATAAGAGAGAGATTCAGAAAGAGTTTGTTGGAGCACATAAGCACGGTGTAAATATGAATGTTGGAGAGCGCTTCGATCAGATGTGCATAAAATGATGATTGAAGAGTGATCCAACATTTTTTTTATCAAACACCACTGTTGCATAAGCAATGTAAAAGCATCATGTATGCCATCATGCAAAGTGTCGCATAAGCGATGCTCTACTTCATTTCATAAGCGACACAAGTAAGTGTCGCATATGTGACATTGTTTTATAATTCATATAAAGGATGCTCAGTTAGTGTTGCTTTCATGAACGTCACTATGAGCGTTTGAAATAACACCGCGATTAACATCATTTAGATGAGGGTGTGCACTTAACGCCCGGTCTGACAAAATGCATGATCATGTAGTGACAAAAATGTGCCATGTTAATCATTGATATGCCTCCATATTCCTTGTAGTGTTAGAAAGACCAAGGCATCACTTTTTTTCACTTTTCTCCAATCAAAGTTTCTCCAAAGGCATTAAGCCTTTTAAGTTCTATATAAAAATCATGGAAAAATGAAACCACATTTTTGTATCAATTTTGAATGAAAATGGGTGGTCTTTATTACTGGGATGCAATCCTCAAAAAAGAAGATATGCCTAAAACTAAAAGATCGAGCCACATCATGTCAATTTTTTTACTAGAATTACGGTATAGACGTAAGATATAATAATTAACTTAAATTTTCACCTCATTATTAAGGTGCAATCCATCAAAAGAGAAGTTATTCCTAGATCCAAGAGATCAGAACTCCTAAGGATTTTTCTATTGGAAGTAGCTCTCAAAATATGGGCCTAGCAATTGGATTACATAAGAGGATATAGGCAATGTCCCATATTGGAATATGAAGATTAGTGCTTGCTTAAAGGAAGAATAAAAGATTAGCACAAGAGGGGCTTCATGTTGTTCAAAGCAAAATTGGACCCCATGTGAGAGATCTACGATGAAGGAATGGAAACAGAATTGAAAATATCCCCGATTAAAAAAAAATAATAATAAATCATCAAAAGCTAAGCTACAATATGGTGCCTCTAATGTCCTTCCTCAAGGGGCAATTCAACTCGATGAATGTTGGAGCTCGCAAGTTTCTCAATGCCCTTCTTTGGTGTAAGAGATCCCTCATATAAGAGGAGCACATCTATCATCTCTGTCAGGTATATCCAAAGAGAAGAAAGGTTTGGTGCTCTATGCAAAGAATTCTTAAGATGATTGCTAAGATCTCAGGGAAGAAAGTTATCTTAGGAGAGGCAAGTGGGTATTAGGCCCTTTGGAATGTTATTAGAGGAGTGGTTCTATGGGAAATTTGGAAAGGGAGATGTATTGTAAACCTTGCAAACTCTCCCCAAGAGTTCTCCATTAAGAAATCCCTTATCTTGCTAGGAAAAAGAATCAAGATCGATAAAAGCAACCCTTCTTTTAGAGATTTGATTGCTAAAAAGGAAATGTGCCTTAGGCGAGTTGTTTGGGCACTCACCTCAATAGGTGGAGGTTGTGTGTTCACTCCCTGCAGGCCACTTGACACACTTAGCGAGTGTGTCCAGCCTACCCTTGTAATGCCTTTGAGTCGTTGAAACTAGATGCCTTCGGACAATGCTTTCTTTGTGATGCTTCGACAGTCTAACCCCTACTTTGTTCGATATGATGGGTCCCATGGGTACTATGCCCTTCACTTGTATAGATGTTCTTTCAGTATACTCAAGCCTAGGGAGATTAGGCTTCGGTCCAACTTCCTCTTTCACAAAAAAAAGGAGATGTGCTACCATGAAGAAAACGACAATTCTATTATTTTGTTTTGCATCTCCTCTAAACTCTATTGTTATTTGTCCCTTATTGATTAAGTTCTAGGTTTTTTTTAATAACTCTTCCATGTTCTTGAACTTGTTTTGCTCATGTGAGCTTTCTTCTTCTGTAAAGCCGAAATTTGGGAAGAGAGTTTAAATCAAGGTGTGGAGACTAAGGCAAAAATATTGATTAAGTTCTAGGTTTTTTTTTAAATAACTCTTCCATGTTCTTGAACTTGTTTTGCTCATGTGAGCTTTCTCCTTCTGTAAAGCCGAAATTTGGGAAGAGAGTTTAAATCAAGGTGTGTTTATATCAAGGTGATGATACCAGCTTGGAAACCTTTTGGTGGTGCCTCGACACGTTTTGTGAAGCCTTTGGATCGAGAATTAACCATACCAAGACTGCATTCAGGGCTATCAAAGGGAATCAAACCAATCTCCTCACTGTGCAAGGATGCCAAAGCATTCAATCAGGTCAGGTCATTCGTATTCTTGGTATCCCCTTGGGTTTCGGTGTTACTTTGGAACAAAGGTGGGCTTGGGTCCTCGCTAGACTTAATAATAAACTTAACTACTGGAGGGGTTTGCAAATCAATCTTGCTGGCCGGGCCATGGTGATCAACACGTTCCTCATATCCTCAATCATATACTTTCTCTCTTGCTGGAGATCGAAGAATCAAGATTTAGCCAAATTAGAAAGTACTTGTAGGAACTTTCTTTGGACCGGGAACCATAATAGGAGGGGGGTGCCTAAGACCAAATGGTCCATATGCACTAGCCGAAAGAAGAATGGAGGTCTAGGTATTATGGACATTGGTAGCATGGCCAATAAACTCGCGGCTAAATGGATGATTAAGGCGTGGTGCAACAGAGATTCCTCTTGGGCCACATTAATTTTCAGAAACAAAAATGCAATTACTTTGGTAGGCTACCCTGGATGGAAAAACCTCGACATCCTCACCCTCCTATTCTCTCTGATTCCGATCTCACCCAAAGGATCGATCCTGGTTAGATCCTTGTGGTTGACTTGGAACACATTCAAACCGCACATCAGAATCAATGAAGATTGGAAGTGGGCTGCAAGTATAAGACAAAACGACTCTATTTGGTTCCCGATCCAAGGCATGAGAAACGTGGAGCCTTGGAATGTCTTGAGTGCCAAGAGACTCTGGAATAAGGGATTCAAACAATGGAAGCACCTCTGGAAACATGACAGGAATAGATGGGTGGACTTTGAGGATCTTGACCCTACTACTGCGGTCACATACGAGGAATGGAATGTTTTACTGAGCAGACACCATGCTTGGGACCGATCTAAAATCCGACTACTTATGGGACAGGGACTCTCCGAACCCAATGGGCCTTAAATGGTATAACGGTAATCGCCTCTCCAAGCTTCCACATGTCGAAGCTTGCAATGACATTCACATCACTCTCAACAAGAAATGGTGTCTCAACTGGACACGACTTCGATGGGATATGAAATTTATGTCTATCTGGCATCCTCTCATTGAAAACAAAAAGTTGGTTCTCCTATGGCAAATCCTACACCGTGGAATATGGACCAATGCAAAAGCTAACAAGATATGTGGGGTTCCACCCTCGTGCAAGAGATGTTTCCGTAGCAAAGAGGATATTGGTCACCTGTTCTTTGCTTGCACTAAATCCCTTCAGTTATGGAGGGTCCTTGGTCGTTCTTTGGGACTCCAAGAACAAATCAATTGGAAGCAAACCCTCATTGGTGAAGCGATCGATTGTTCTGCGGCGTTGTGGAACGTGATTAGGGGAGAGATCCTTTGGAATATTTGGCGAGAAAGATGTGCTCAAAACTTTGGTAATACCCCCAAGGAGTGGTCGATCGAGAAGTCCCTTTTCCTTCTCGGCAAAAGAATTGCTAATTGTAAGAAAACTCCCCCCTTTAGACATCACAAAGAGCTACAGTATGTCAACAATAAGCTTAAAACCAAGTGGGCTCCACATGATGGGGATGTGAGGTTTATCAACCTCCTCTATAACTCCATGTAAGCCTTGCAAGGCCTAACCTAAAGGCTAATAATGGCAGATCATCGAAATGAAAATTAGTCATCAGAAATATATTAGTTGGAAGCCAGCTCTGCTGGGAGAAGCGAGTGATCGCGTTGTGACTCTCCAGAACGCTCGAAACTCTGGTCATTTGAGTATTCACTGTTCCTCCTTAGCTAAAGGATCGCTAATTGTAAGAAACCCCCCTTTTCCTTTTAGAATTCATCAACTTTCCTTTTGATCAAGAACACACTTTACCCATGTGGGCCCCGCATGAGGGTAATGAATGGGCGATTAAACCCTATTCTTGTAAATCCTACACTCTGTAAAAGCTTCCCCCGCTTTGTGGGATTCGGGGGATCCCACGGGCACTAGTCACCTTCTTTTGTATTTTTCCTTTATTTAGTTCAAGTCCGGGAGAGTAGGCTAAAGCCGAACTTCCTTTATTTATATATATATATATATATATATATATATATATATATATATATATATATATATATATATATATATATATATATATATATATATATATATATATACCGAATAAAAATAGGGCAATTCTTTTGAGAGAGAGCAAACGTCCATCACTATTTGAACAGGGTTCTTCTTTTGAAAAGTCGACGTTTTTTATGCATGTGGTCAGTGGTCACATGGCATCCTCTTCTCTTGCCATAAATGAGAATTTGAGGGCTTCGTGCTGAGTAATCGTTGGAATGGCATTCAAGCAGTTCCGCAAAAGTCATAGCTGAGGCACCACGAGCATAGTTAATTGGAGAAGAACAGTTAGATTGGGGCTTTGTCCCTTTAGAGTGAATATATGATTGGGCTTCCTGCACAGGTGAATGAGAGAGAGAGAGAGAGAGAGAGAGAGAGAGAGAGAGAGAGAGAGAGAGAGAGAGAGAGAGAGAGAATCCTACACATTCTGAGAAGGGAAATGTCTGAAGTAAAGATCAAACGAACTAAGCAGTATGTTGGGTATCTGATGTCGTTCGCCGCCCTCCTCATTGTTCATTTTCGTGGTTCGCTGGATACAAGCTCTGGAGTCTGCTGGAATGCAGGCTGTA
>MU262297.1:12500-22500 GCA_020310875.1 Ceratopteris richardii
ACTTTCAAGTAATAACTTCAAAATCTTCTGATTTTGTACCAAACTTTTCACTATGTCTGAAAACTGGAAATTGACTTCATCGATTTGATATACCTTCACTCTTAAGCTGATTTCTCTGAGTATGCGTCCCGTTTCTTAAAGATCTTTTGACCAAATGTAGTTGAGGATAATAGCTTTCAAACGAGCTATCACTTACCAAAAACTTTACACCATGCTTCGAGATCTGACCTTCAGAAGATCAGTCAAATGTGCGCCAGAAAAGTCGTAACTGTCAACTACCTTATACAGTCATATGAAATGACTTGGAACTCAATTTACAAGAGGAATTAGACTCAATCCTTCTACACAAACATGTGTTGATTATCAGAAAAGATGTGTACAAAATGGCTTGGCCTAATTTTGCTCACAGCCATGGAAAACTCTCTCAGACTCAGAAGTTTTCTCTCACCATCTCTCTCAGAAATTGCACGACTTTTCTCTACTCACTCAGATTACAAAATTGAGTTCTCTCATACATGTTTTTGACTCAAATTAACTTATATACCTATGGTTTACATTCTTCTAGACTTGAACTCGTAAGTTCTGAAGATCAAATAAACATCTAGACTCTAATTTTGCACTAATTTACAATAGTGAAATTGTCCCTTCACTTAGGCTTGATTTTCTGTAGGTCTTTTCTTCACTTCTTCTTTCCTTCATCATATGTCTTCATATGTCTTCATATATCTTCACATATCCATGCCTAATTAGTGAGTGAAGCCCCAACAGCTCCCCCTCAATCACTAATTAGCATAATTTGACTTCTTCACATAGTCTTCTTCTCTTTTATTCCTGCCATCTCCTTGAACTTACTTGTCTTCACTCCATCCAAGCTTTTTGTCATAATATCTGCAATCTGATCTTTTGTAGAAGTGTACACCACTTCAATCTCTTTCTCCATTACCTTTTCTCTGAGAAAATGATACTGTATTTCTATGTGCTTTGTCCTTGCATGAAATACAGGATTTGCTGCAAGATATAATGAACTCATGTTATCTCCATGAATAATGGGTATACCTTGATCAATTCCTAAGCTTTTGAATAATATCTGCATCCATATGACTTCCTTTGCTGCTTCCACAAGTCCTTTGTATTCAGCTTTTGTTGATGACAAAGCCACTGTGTGTTGTTTCTTTGAACACCAACTCACAAGCTTATCTCCAATGTATATCATGTAGCCATGGGTAGACCTTCTATCATCTTGACTTCCTGCCCAATCTGAATCACTATAAGCTCTCAATCTTATATCTGATGTAAAAGGATAATATAATCCTTCTTTCAAAGTTCCTTTGATATATCTAAGGACTCTTTGACCTGCAATCCAATGTGGATCCTTTGGACAATGCATGAATTGAGAAAGAACACCAACTGCATAACTAAGATCAGGCCTTGTTAGAGTTGCATAAATCAAACTTCCCACTAAAGATTGATACTTCCTCATGTCTTTGAATTCTGCACCATCATATCTACTGAGTTTGTGATTGACTTCTAGTGGTGTAGATGCCTCTCTGCAATTCTCCATGTTAAACTTCTTTAGAAGATTCAAGAGGTACCTTTCTTGTGATACATAAATACCATGCTCTGCATAAGTGATTTCCATTCCAAGAAAATATGACAATTTTCCTAGATCACTTATCTTGAATTCCTTCTCAAGTAGCTTCTTCACCTCCTTGATTCCTTCATTTGAGGTACCTGTAATTATAATATCATCTACATAGATACAAATGTAGATCATACCTTCATCTGTTCTTTTGATAAGTAAACTTGCATCTGCCTTTGAACTTTGATATCCAAGATCATTAAGATACTTTACAAGTCTATAATTCCAAGCTCTTGGAGCTTGCTTCAAACCATAAAGAGCTCTTCTCAACCTGCAAACATAATTTGGAAACTTGTGATCTGCAAACCCTTGAGGTTGCTCCATGTAAACCTCATCTGATATATATCCATTCAAAAATGCATTCTTAATGTCCAATTGACTCAATGTCCATCCTTTTGATGCTGCAATGGCAATGATTGTCCTTATGGTTGACATCTTTGCTACAGGACTGAATGTCTCATCATAATCTATACCAAAAGTTTGAGCATAGCCTTTAACCACCAATCTGGCTTTGTACCTGGCTATAGTTCCATCTGCATGCTTCTTAACTTTGTAAACCCATTTATTTCCAATCACTTTCTTACCATTAGGTTTTGGGACAAGTTCCCAAGTTTTGTTCTCTTCAAGTGCATCAAACTCTTCCTTCATTGCTATTTCCCATTGTCTCTTACCTTTTGCTTCATCATAGCTTTGAGGTTCTTCATCTTCCTTAACCATGTAAGCATAATTTTTCTGAGTCAAGTAAGAAGTGTCATATGAATACCTTGTAGGTTGCTTCCTCATTCTGGTTGACCTTCTTGGTTCACACTCTTCATGTATATCTGGATGTACTTCATCAAATATTGGTCCATCTTCATTCCTTCTATATGATCCAACTCTTGATGTGCTTGCTTGCATATGTTCTTCATCTCCATCTATCTGCATATGTGACTTACCTCTTGCACTCCTTCTTATCTCTTCTTCAAATGTTTCAAGATCACATTCTTTATCTGCATACCAACTCTTCTGTTCATCAAAAGTCACATCTCTAGAAACAATAAAATGTTTAGTCAAAGGACTCCATAGTCTATAACCCATTTGCTTTTCATCATACCCAATAAAAACATATTTTTCTGCCTTTGGTTCAAGTTTATGTCTGAGTTGTGATGGCACATAAGCATAGGCAATTGACCCAAACACTTTACAATGGTCAAGTGTTGGTTTCTTACCCCACCAAGCTTCATTGGGGGTCATACCATTTAAAGCTCCACATGGTAACCTATTCACAAGGTATGTGGCTGTATTTACAGCCTCAGCCCAAAGATAATTAGGGCAATTCTTTTCCTTTAGCATTGCTCTTGCAAATTCAACCAATGTTCTATTTCTCCTTTCTGCCACCCCATTATGTTGAGGTGTATACCTGCAAGTTATCTCTCTCTTGATACCTGCATTCCAAAGATAGTCATTAAACTCTTGAGAGAAGTATTCTCCCCCTCCATCAGACCTTAGCCTCTTGAGTTTTTGACCTGTAACTCTTTCTGCATAAGCATGAAAATGTTTGAAGGCTCCAAAAACTTCTGATCTTTCCTTTAGAACATAAAGGGTTATCCACCTTGTAGCATCATCAATAAACAAAACATAATACCTAGATCCATTTATTGAACCTTCTTTTGTTGGTCCCCATACATCTGTATGTATGAGTTCAAGCAAACCATCATGCTTGAATCCTTTCTTCTGAAATGGTAGTCTATGAGCTTTTCCCATCTGACAAGCTTCACACTTGTATATCATATGTTGATTCTTCACATTTGGTAGTCCCAATACAGATTGATTCTCCACCATAGTTTTGATTCCTCTTTCATTGAAGTGTCCCAATCTTTTATGCCAAAGATCTAACTCTGTAATTACTTCATCACCATGTGTGATTAGGGCTTGACCAACATTTCCTTGCACTTTGAGAGTAAAAAGTCTACCTTCCTTCTTACCACAAACAATGGATTTGTATGCATCCTCTTGATCTTCAACAAATACTCCTTCATTTGTAAATCTGACTTGGAAACCTTTTTCCACTATTTGTCCAACACTAATCAGATTCTTTGGTATTGTTGGAACATACAAAACATTTGTTAATAAATCAGCTCCACTCCTACACTTCACTTTTCCAATTGAATGCACACTATGCTTTGTATTGTCACCTGTTTGTACTGTATGACTTGAATTGCCTTCTTCCAATTCTGACAATAATTCTATATTACCTGACAAATGATTTGAACAACCAGAGTCAATATAGAATACCTTAAGATCCTCCTTCTCTGATGAACTTATTGAATTCATCATCAATGTTGTATGGTTGTCATTCTGTGTATCATTTGCATAATTGTAATATGTGGTGTTGTAAGATTGGTTTTGATTCCAATTTCTTCCACCACCTCTACCATAACTTCCTCTTGAATTCTGTCTTCCTCTTTGAAATTGATTCTGAAACCTTCCACCTCTTCCTCTGCCATTGTTATTCTGATTTTGACTTGCTCCTTGTTGATTGTGCCAACAATCATATGCTAGATGATTGCTCAATCCACAAATCCAACATGTCTTCTTGTTATTGTTCTGATTTCCTCTACCTCTTCCATTTCCTCGACCTTTACCTCTGCCAAAGCCTCTTCCTCTTGCATAATTTGCTTGAGTTGTTGACTCTTCTTCATCCTTTGCCTTGCCTTTATCTCCTTTCTTTTTATTCTTCACATACATTGCAGAACTTTGACCTTTGTCTCCATCTGACTTCAAGTCTTGCTCAAATGTGAGCATCAATCCAAGTAATTGATTTAATTCTGGCACATAATGGTTTAATGAGAGTTCTGTTGAAAGTACAAAGGGCTTCCATCTCTCATCACCTCTTAATCCTGCAAGTAATTGTGCTATCAACCTATGATCTTCAATATCCTCATCAATAGATCCAAGACTATCTGCCAAGTCCTTCATCTTAGTGACATAATCACTAATGCTCTGATTTTGCTTTTTCTTGAATGTAGTGAATTCTGACCATAAGCTAGCTTTCCTAGCTTTAGTAGTGTTTTGGAAGTGATCTTCCAAAGCATTCCAAATATCTTCAGCTGTTTCTAAACCTCTGATATGTGGCAACAAATGATCTGTAATAGTGTTGTATATATAAGCTCTTGCACTTGCATCTCTCTTCTGCCATAGCTTCAAAGCTTCTAGCTCTTCCTTCCTTGGATGACTTTCATCTTCAAATTTAGGCTTCTCTTCTTCACCTGTCACATATACCATTAGATCCTTACTCATAAGTAAGGCCTCCATCCTCATTACCCAAGCAGGATAGTTATCTCTGTCCAATTTGTCAATGGACACATGATCTGCCATGGTATCCTTGCTTCTGCTTCAACCTGTAAGTGTAAGGTTAAAGAATGATACCTTTTGTAGACCTTTACCCTTGGAAGTACCTTCGAAATAATCTTCTGATGACTTTTGTTTGTTGAACACCTCAGCTTCCTCCTTCTTTGACAAAGAACTCTTCAATTCTTCTTGTATCTGGTCTCCTTTACTCTCGAGGACCTTATCTGCTCTGATACCACTTGTTGGTGTGTAAAACACCACAAGAACCAAACTAATGTGGTATTAGAAGACCTCCATAACCATCATTAGCTTAGCAAAACTCACATTGTGAATCTTCATCTCTGAGTTTAGTGAAAATCAAAATTTCACTTCACAGAAATCTGTGCCTTTTCTTCAATCCTTCAATCTGACCTGTATTAGCTCAATCTTTGCAAAATCTTTTGATCACTTGCTAAAAGATGTTCTTGCTAATGTTAAGCAACACATAATAACCAAAACGTTCAAGTAATAACTTCAAAATCTTCTGATTTTGTACCAAACTTTTCACTATGTCTGAAAACTGGAAATTGACTTCATCGATTTGATATACCTTCACTCTTAAGCTGATTTCTCTAAGTATGCGTCCCGTTTCTTAAAGATCTTTTTACCAAATGTAGTTGAGGATAATAGCTTTCAAACGAGCTATCACTTACCAAAAACTTTACACCATGCTTCGAGATCTGACCTTCAGAAGATCAGTCAAATGTGCGCCAGAAAAGTCGTAACTGTCAACTACCTTATACAGTCATATGAAATGACTTGGAACTCAATTTACAAGAGGAATTAGACTCAATCCTTCTACACAAACATGTGTTGATTATCAGAAAAGATGTGTACAAAATGGCTTGGCCTAATTTTGCTCACAGCCATGGAAAACTCTCTCAGACTCAGAAGTTTTCTCTCACCATCTCTCTCAGAAATTACACGACTTTTCTCTACTCACTCAGATTACAAAATTGAGTTCTCTCATACATGTTTTTGACTCAAATTAACTTATATACCTATGGTTTACATTCTTCTAGACTTGAACTCGTAAGTTCTGAAGATCAAATAAACATCTAGACTCTAATTTTGCACTAATTTACAATAGTGAAATTGTCCCTTCACTTAGGCTTGATTTTCTGTAGGTCTTTTCTTCACTTCTTCTTTCCTTCATCATATGTCTTCATATGTCTTCATATATCTTCATATATCCATGCCTAATTAGTGAGTGAAGCCCCAACACTACACACATTGGCTTGGACAATTGGAACCTTGGAAGGCTAAAGCTTGAACCCTTGAAGGATGTATCTACATGAACCTTGAACCATAGGAATCAATGCTTATTGGTTATTACCATTTATCTCATGTGAAAAGTCTATATGACTTTATCAATCATGTAATCACACCTACTAGACTAGAGTCGTGGAAAAGTAGATGGTATGATTGAGGGAATATCTCCTTATATTTAGATGCTAGATTGAAGGGAGCCAAAATTTGAATTCAAAATCAAATGACCAATCAACTCATATAAAAGATGAGAAAAAAGTCGCGGGTCTAGAGACTCTCTTCCCGAGGCAATTCTGAGTCAATCATTGAGTGTGTGTGAGCTACACCATAGCCTACACCTCTGAGTACCATTGAGCATCACATTACATGCCAATGGGAATGTACAATCATTAGATTTAATCAATATACTTACATTCATATTCTCTGCTTTCTCTGAGTGACTACCTTCAACTCTGTCAACTTCAAAGGAGCATATCTGAAGATCTACTGAACCAAATTGGATGATTCAAAGTGCATTGGATTCAGCTCAAAGTCTTCTATACACCTACAAAGTTTCAAGGCCATTGGATCTATCATCATAGAGAAATCTCAGTCGGGGTGCTCACTGGTCTGTGACTGTAAGTCTCCTAAAAAATCGGGGGTACACCTTATTTTGCTAAATTGATTTCTCAGAGTGTAGTTTGTCATTTCCTCTCATTCCACTTGCAAATGAAAGCTTGTTAAGCTAATTGATTATGTCCAAAAGCACTTAGATCAATTTTAAGTGTGCTGGTCACACTGAGCATAACACTGAGCAGGTATCATTACAGAAATAGTAAGTTTTTGAAGTTGTGAAGAAACTAAGTTGTCTTCTTTGGTTTGATCATTACCCAAACCATTTCCAAAGTACATATATGGTTTCTTTGTGTCATTTGGAAGCTCAAGGAGTTTACTAAACATATCTGAAGAGAAAAGACGGCAGGTGTGAAGCAGGTCTAGCAGCACCAACTTGATCTTCTGAGTGCATCCAGCCATCACATCCAACAGTGGTATCAGAGCAAATAAGGTAATCATGGGTGATGGTTTCCCTTCCTTCATTGACAAATTGGACAGAAATAATTACCAGGCTTGGTCATTGAGAATGAAGACCTATCTACAAGGGAGAAGCTTGTATGGATACATTTCAGGAGATGAGGAGTTGCCCTCATTCAAGACCAGAGGCCTACCTACAAAGGATGAACATGAGAGGCTCAATCAATGGTGTGCAAAAGATGCTTTGGCAAGGTCTTATCTCTTAAACTCTATATCTGACTTTCTTTTACCTCATGTAAGGAATTGTAAGACTTCCCAAGAGACTTGGGAAACCTTGTCAACATACTTTTCATCAAGCACAAGGGCCAGGAAGAATCAGCTATGGATTGAGTTTACAACTCTTAGGAAGCAATCAAAACAATGTGTCTCAGATTTTGTCACCAAAGTCAAAGACATTGCAGATCAACTTGCAAGTGTTGGAGAAGAAATTGAGGAAGAGCAAATAGTCAGACAAGTGATCAATGGACTAAAGGCAGATGACAAGTGGGAGAGCTTTACCACAGCAATGGACTTATACATGGACATCCAAGCACCTGATCTAACAACTCTGATTGGACAACTCTTTACACATGAAGCAAAGATCACAAAGAATGGAGAGCAATCAAAAGGTAACAATCCCTCTGCCCTATATACTGATAAGAAGACTAAAGACAAGGGTAAAAGCAAGAAGGTTGATGAAGAAGGCTCTACCTCCCAAGCAAACTATGCAGGGAGAGGTAGATCATCTAGAGGTAAGGGCAGAGGAGGTAAGTCAGGTAGGGGGAGACCCTATAACCAATCTCCATGCAATATTTGTGGCTTGTCTAACCATACTACAGATGAATGCTACAAAAACTACAAGAACCAAAGAGGAAGAGGTCACCAAAGAGGAGGATACTCTCAAGGCAGAGGCAGATTCAATCAATCTAAAGGCTACCATGGCTACAACAATAATTATAACAACAACTACAATCACAATGGCAACTATCAAGGTGGATACAGAAATAGGAAAGACTACAACAATTATGCAGAGGAGCAAGATGATTCCTTGTTGATTATGAACATGACATCTAAGTCAAGTATCAATGATGATCATTTGTTCTATATTGATTCAGGTTGCTCTAACCATGTAGCTGGAAATGTTGCCTTACTCTCTGATTTGGAAGAACCCAAAGGCAAGCACCAAGTGCAGACAGGTGATGACACTAAACATTCAGTTGTTAAAGTAGGCAATGTCAAAACAAGTGATGGTAATCAGAATTTACTAAGTAGAGTGTTGTATGTTCCAACAATCACCAAGAATCTGATGAGTGTAGGTCAGATTGTAGAAAAAGGTCTACAGGTCAGGTTCACTCAACATGGTGCATATGTGGAGGATCCAAGACATGGATTCAGAAGGATAGCCAAGGGAGAAAAATCAGGTAGATTGTTTACCTTTGAACTTGAAGACACTAAGAGTATTGCTTTGTACAACTATAAAGATCAAACCCTATCAGAATTGGAGATTTGGCACAAGAGATTAGGTCACATTGGAGAGAGGACCATAAAACAAATGAGCAGGGATCAATGTGTGCTTGGGATACCTAATGTATCCAAGCAACACATGATATACAAGTGTGGGGCCTGTCAATTTGGTAAGTCACACAGATTGCCATATACAAAGAAAGGTTTTATGCATGAAGATTATCTGGAATTGGTGCATACAGATGTTTGGGGACCTAGCAAGGAGCCATCCATATCTGGATCAAGGTACTATGTGTCCTTTATTGATGACTATAGCAGGTGGACTGTTTTATACTTCATGAAACATAAAGATGAAGTATTTAATTGTTTCAAAAGGTATCTTGCATTAGTTGAAAATCAAACAGGTAGACATTTGAAGAGGCTAAGGTCAGATGGTGGTGGAGAATACTTCTCCAATGACTTTGAAGATTTCTTGCAGGAAAGAGGCATCAAGAGGGAGATTACTACAAGGTACTCACCTGAACAAAATGGGGTAGCTGAAAGGAGAAATAGACTCATTGTAGAGACAGCTAGGTCTATGCTTAATGAGAAAAAATTGCCAAATTATCTTTGGGCAGAGAGTGTATCTACTGCCACATATTTAATTAACAGGTTGCCATCAAAGACACTTGATGGAATGACACCCTATGAGGCTTGGCATGGTAAGAGACCATCTCTGGATCATTGTAAAATCTTTGGGTGTGTTGCATATGTGCATATTCCCTCACAGGTAAGGGGAAAGCTAGACCCTAAGGCTGAAAAGTGTATCTTCATTGGTTATGATTTGAACCAAAAGGGATACAGATTCTACAACCCCTCAAACAAAGGCTTCAAGGTAAGCAGAGATGTCATATTTGATGAGAATGATTCATGGTATGAAAATGAGTGCAGGAAAGTTAGCCTACCTTATGACATGGAAGAAGACTTTCCCAAGCTTATCAGGCAAGAACCAATCCAGAAAGAGGACACAAGCTCAGATGATGAAGACATCATCAACATTGAAGAATTAAAGGCTTGGAAATCAAAAGGGAAGATGAAGATGAAGCAACTAGAAGACAATCCAGAATCCTCAACTCAAGCTATGAGAAGATCTCAAAGAGAAAAGAAGAAACCTATTAGGTATGGGTATGATACTTCACTTGTAACCAAGCACTCTGTATATCTATCTTT